>VRVR01000015.1:113704-391893 GCA_009859145.1 Andalucia godoyi
AGAGAGAGGGAGAGAAAGCGAAAAGAGAATGATTCTGATGTTGTTCTTGTTTTGTCTCAAAGTGTTTTACAGTGTCAATACGAATTTGCATCCAAAACTGTTGCTGTCCTTTGTGATTCTCGGTCATTGCTCAATCATGCTCCTCATCAGCACCGCAATCTCCAGCCCGTCCTCGTCGGTAGCCGGCTATCACGGCGCATAGCTCACCAAGGATTTCTGTCATTGGGGACCAAACATCAGCATCATCCACAACAATAACAAACTGTATATAATATGCATTTCGTCGCGCCTTTCCATCAATGTAGTTGAATATCATCACCTTTTACTTGCATGAATTAATACACCAAAGAAAGAAGAAAACCTAATATAGATTATTCATATTTAAATTAAAATAATCGTTGTTGTTGTTATTGTTTCCTTGCTTTCTTTCATATTGTGTGCCCCCCTACAAAGGGGAAAACTATACAGGATGGAATACGTACTTGGTGGATACCGGTAAAATGGCAGAATAAGAGTTCCAGATTGAGCCGGTTGGCTTTAGAGCGTTTTGGATTGCGGGACCGGGTCGTCGACCTTTGGAGCAAAGTCAAGGAACGAGTCTAGATTTGCGCTTCTGGTCGAGGGCAGTGGGGAATCAACTAGTATATCGTTGCTGGTGCCAGACAAGAACGCAATCGACGACCCGCGAGTCTGTGGGGTCGATTTTGCAGAATGGCTGCGGCTCGAAACCACCCCGGTGCTGCTTGGACCGAGGCTGTGGCTAAAAGACGGGGATCTAGAGTGTCGTTTGGACCCGGCAGCACTGGTTGCTGGATGGCCGGTCGAATGCATCATCATCCTCTTTTCCGAGTCCCAGACATTCACATGGAAGACGTGGGACGGATCTGAGAACCCCGGACGGAGATGGAGCTTCGTCGGGGAAGCCGTGATCCCTGGAAGCGAGGCGACGGGAATCGAACCCGTCTGCAGTTGTCCTACAAGCGAGAAGAAGATTGAAAACACGCACACGACAAAAGAAAATAGCGCAAAGGAAAAGCCAATCGCGAGGCTTTCATAGCCCGCAGACGCAGTCCACGAACTCGTTCCGACTCCGTCAATCGTCGCACTTCCTTCGATTGGAACGGACGACTTGAGTGAGTTCGTCGCGGTATTGAGACACGCAATGTCGCGAAACGTGGGATACACAACCTTACAGTACACACTGGTAAGAAACCTGTCCCGGAACGTAAAGAAGACAACTCCATTCGTGATGATTCCGCTCGCAAGGAGGACCATAAAGCACAGTGCAAGGGCGGTAGAGAGGCGAAAGCGACGCAGCGATGCACACGCAATAAGCAAGCATGCAACGACAAACGCAATGAGATAGATCCCAAACGACGCTTCGGTTAGAGCTCTGAAATACGCCATTTCGTCCCGTAGTTTCCCAGAATTTTCAATGGGATACTTGATTCTGGAGGAGGATGCATAGCGAATAAGCGAGCAAGGATTTGCATCCACGCAATTCGTTATCCATTCCGCAGCAAACATCAATCGAATGTGTCCTGTTTCACCAATATAGGTGTCGACTTTCCACCAGTCTTGACCAAGACTTGCGGCGATGCTCATGAAGGCAACGAACGCTGTGACCGCATTGACTACACACAGAATCCGCAGCCTCGCAAAAATCTCCCATTCCAGCACGCGGTCACTCAGAAAGTACAGCATAAGATTGCGAACGGCGATGCGAGAGCGCAGCGATATCCGTGAAAGGACACTTGGACTTGGCGATTGCAGCGATTGTTGGAGTGCAAACGGACTGATCGGAGTCGAGTATCGCACGTGATCATGATGCGTTGATGGCGGCAGTGAGGAGGACGGCAGCCGAGCGGCCTGGTCCGACATCCTGTGTGACACGAGAGTTTTTTTTTTTCTTTCTCCCACTGGTGCTGTGATGCTCTGCAGACCCGTATGCTTGGTCAGATCAGAATGAAACGCCTGATTGACTGTGATGGCAAGTGAAAAAATGAAAAAGAAATTCTTGACTTGACTACGGTAAGAAAATCGTATTGTTCGATGTTCAGCGCTGACGCACAAAAGTTGTCAGCCATTGATTATGCATAGTCAGCAATGGCTACGGATGATCCCGTATCCAATGTGGGCGTACAGTGCATGAGCGAGCATGTTTTTTTGTGCGCTCTATTGGCTAGCGAAACGCCGAATACTGGTAGGGAAATGGTGCGTTGTCCTTTATTTTTGCCTCTTTCTTTTTTCTTTTTCGTATTTTTTTTTATTTTTCCCGGTTGTTCACTTTGCAACGGCATAGATGCTTCGCTGGTGATCCTTTGCGCCGACGGCATGTCGTAGCTTGCAGCATGCAAATACATTGATGGGAAGAGCAAGCAGCGCAAAGACGAATGCCGCGAGCATTGCGTTCCAGCCGCTTGCAGGGCCAAAGGTGAATGACGACGAACCTGACGAAAGGTCTCCGTAGAACTGCTGGTTGGAGGACGAAGCGGATGCGGTGGTGCAGAAGGCGCCGAGGGCCCCCTGGAGCGACCTGCAGAGAACATCGGGGACAAACTCTGCAGCGAACTTGAAGCTTGTAGCGGCGGTCATTCCCAGAACCAGCAGTGCCGCGAAAAAGTTAAAGTACAAGAAGAAAAATCCAAACTCGGTGTTTCGGGCACAGAACAACACAATCGAAACGAGCAGCAGCACGAAATGAACACAGATAAATACAAACGTCGCCGCCGCGAAATTAAACATGTCATAGAAGAAGAACGACAGTCGGCCGGACGCAGAAGCCGGCACAGCACTCCATCGCGTATTGAAATTATACGTTTCACACCCAGCGGTCGCCGTGCAGTACTCGTAATCGTAAAGTCCAACCGTAACTTTCAATGTCCTATAGGTTTATTCCCACTCTCCCGCATAAAGAAACAAGCATCCGAACGCACACACGTGGAGAAGTTCATGCATTAGTCCACCCATCAACGCACACAAGAGAGAGAGAGAGAGAGAGAGAGAGAGAGAGAGAGAGAGAGAGAGAGAGAGAGAGAGAGAGAGAGAGAGAGAGAGAGAGAGAGAGAGAGAGAGAGAGAGAGAGAGAGAGAGAGAGAGAGAGAGAGAGAGAGAGAGAGAGAGAGAGAGAGAGATGCGCAGACACTTGGTAAGAGAATGAACATACTGAGATCCATTGGTTTTGGCTGTGATGGACCACCATGATACGGTTTGGGAAATGGAAATCGCCCCGCAAACAAGAATGCAAAACGCAAACAAAAATGATAAATAAAGCAGAACCGACCCAGGAGGCATCCGACTCGTCATATTTCTCCCTTTGGCGAACTCACTTGCCCCTCCGCAGTACCCGCGATCCAGATTTGCAGTTGCTTGTGTCGCTCTGTCGTTCAGTTTGCACGGATGCATCATCTCATTTCACCCTTGTTGCTCTTGGTCGATATTCTGCATACATTCTCCACCAGCTAGCATCAAGCGTAATACTTAATTTTTTACGTGCATGCTGTGTTAACGGATGCTGGACCGCACTCGTCTTTACTGAGTCTTCTTCGTCCGCGAGGGGGAGATGGAGGGGTACGGGAAGGGCGGGCCTGCTGCCATACGAATCAAGATGTATAAGGGCACAAGGACATAGGATCCGTATGCAGCGGCGAAAATGCCCATGTTCGGAGATGGGTGCTCGCCGTAGAGTGCCTCGGCAGTCAGGAGAGTCAGGGTGTTGAGCAAGTGGGCGGACCACAGCAGCGCAGGGACTCGGATCCAATTTCTCCGGCGCGCGAACGCATAGATCGCAAACAGGTAGAACGGTCCGTACAAGATCGGCGAATACGCAGCCGCACACCGCAACCACATCGGATTTTTGCACAACAGCTGTAGTCAGCACATTTTTTTGTCAGCAAAGACGCTGCATTGACGAACTGTAGTAGAGAGGAAAGCGACAAAGCAAACATGAAAGGAACGCAAAAAACAAAAAGATCGAAGGCGTCAAAAGATCATACAGGATCGGCGAGTTGGCACCAGAAGAGAATTCCTTCGGCGGCGATTTTGGGAGGCCACGCAATACCTGAAATGGACGCAGCGGTAATTTCCCCGGGAATAACCGCGTTGATCCCATCAACTCCGATCGCAACGATGAAAAACACGAGAAACACCAGCGCAAGCATCGCATCCAATGTTCGACCCATTTTTTGCTTTTCTTTTTTTCTCTTGTTTTTCCCTTCCTCCTTTCCTTCTTCTTTTTTTGTGTTCTGTCTTTTACTTGTCTTTTGGGTGGAATGCCTCGGAAAAATCAGAATAGGCAAGCACAAGGATTCAAACTGTTCGCAGCTTCCGGAAAAAAGGGGAGAAAAAACCATTCTAAACGGCCCGCACTGTAGTCGTCGGGGCATTTTCCTTTGCTTGACATTTGAGACTACGGTTACCGTATTTGGATTCTGTATTGTTCCTTGCGTTTCTTTTGTGCTCGTTACCGAATGCTGATTACTGATTATTGATTGCTCATTATTCTCGTTATTTTCCCCTCATTCCTTTTGAGAGAGTGAATGAGTACGGAGGGGCCTGGGATTGAACAGATCAAGCACAGTGCCCGGTTCCTGGAGAATTCGAATCTTGCAGCGGCGCTCGATGCTGATTTTGGACGGTTTACAGCAGTTTCCATCGATGCGGTGCCGCAGTTTACAGTTGATTTATCGATGAACCGGCTGCAGTTCTTCCCGGACTTCCTGGCTGCGCTCCCGGCCTTCAAGACTCGTCCGGAGCTAGTGCGGCGCATCTGCCGCCTGGACGTCAGTGTGAATGTCATCTCCAGCATCCCAGCCAGCGCACGGTTCCTCGAGAACCTCACGGTGCTCAATCTGTCGCAAAACTGCATTTCGGATCTGTCCGTGGCAGAGTTTCCACACAGCTTGGAAACCCTGATTCTGGATTACAACTCAATCTCGGACATGGCTCCACTGGGCAGCTGTCGCTGTGTCAAGGTGCTGTCGCTGTGCGGAAATAACATTTCGGTGGTGTCGGGGTTGGATAGCTTGGGCAGCTCTCTGCAAGTGCTCAGGCTCAAGGACAACCCAATTTATGACATCAGCGGTTTGTATTGTTTGACAAGCAGTCCGAGTATCAAGGTTCTGGAAATTGATTGCGCTGCGCCGTCGACTCGCCTTGCGCCAGAAAAGGATGTCATGTTCCACTTGTTTGCGAAGCGGTTTCCAAGATTTGTAAGTTCAGAGTATCGGTCGATGATCAAGGACGCAATGTTTGACAGCAGGAATGGCGACGGAGATGGAGACAGCAGTGGCGCACAGTCAACGGCAGTTGCAACGGTAAAGGTAAAGGGCGCCGCATCCGAAGGATTCTCGACGGAGGTCTCACAAGGGGCAGTGCAGGTTGCTGCGACGAGCCCGGAAGTGGTCAAGATGGAGGTGCAGCGGAGATTCGAAAAGACGGTCCAAGCGGAAGAGCGCAAGTTCACCGCGCGGATGAAACAGTTTCGGAACTTGTTCAACATGTTCCTGGATGAGCAAAGAGCGCATTTTGACGGTTACAGGGAGTTCATGGAGCAGGAATCAAGGAGAATATGCGCAATGGTGGACACCTGGCAAGACGACGATTTTGCCCAAGAGAAATGGCGAGCACTGACACTTGCTGCAATCCAAGGTTCGACATCCATGGTTCAGCAGCAGGCGACGCGAGAAAAGAACGAATTCGAAAAGATTGTAGATAAAATCTGACAACAATTTCATAATCATGGTCACAGTCATAATACAAACCATACAAATACGAGGGTACAAATAAAAATGCAAATGCAAATGCGAATGCGAAGAACGACCACAGTAGAAATAAGACAAGAGCATCAGTACCCCCGATGGAAACGCATCGCGGGGGGAAAACATGCTTACGAGTCTGCGAACAACTGCAGTTTGTAGTAGGTCCCACCGATGTTGACTCGGATGAACTGCGAAGCGGATCCAGCACTGCCGTGCAACTTGGTATTGACGATTAGAGAATCAATGTCGGCACCGGAAACTCCCAGAGACACGGTCTGTGCAAGATCATCGGCAGCAAAGACAGAGCCAACAGTCAGCTTGCTCGGGGTCAGCTCTGCAGATCCAATGGTGCCCGACGTCGAATTGGACACCTTGACGGATCGGTCGCTGATAACCACATTAAAATCTTGACCAGAGGTTCCCTGCAGTCGGAGCGACGATGTAACTCTCAACGAACCATGAACCGAGGCGCTTCCAATGGTTGCAAACACCGTTCCGGTGGACGTAAGATCCGCAGGGGGCGTCACGGAACGGTTCGACGGAGAACTCGCAATCACCACGCCTGTTTCAAGCAATGGATACAAGCGGTCCGTTGTTACTCGGTTGATGCTGAGTTCCACCGCAGAGAGCGTACTCTTCGTGTTGGTATCAAAAACCACTTCAATACCAGTCGTTGCCACCGCTGCATACGACGAGCCTTGAGATACACGTAGTGGAAATCCACCGCGAATGTTCACAGACGCATCAATGTTCGTTGTGGCCTTCACATCAAGAGTGCTCTTGAGCAACACTGCGATTTCCGCCGTGACCTGATTCGACGTTACGGACAACAGATCCGCCAGCGCTCCTGCAGATGACGAGCGCACTCGCAAACCATTGGTGGAAGGAAGAGAAGAGGATACCACCAGCACATCGACCGTCTGATCAACAGCCGATCGGATCGACAACGCAGAAGAAGAGGTCAGCTCTTGGAGAATGACAGAAGAAGATGTGAGCCTCAGGGTTGATGTTCCGTTCGTAATGACAAAAGATGCTGCGTCGAGAGTAGCCAAAAATGAGCCTCGCGCGGCAGAGATCGAGCCATTCGCAGAAAGAAGCAGCGAACTGTTACTCAAAAACCCAGTTTTCACTAAACTTAGTAACCCAGGAGACATCGTAGAAGAACACGAGACGTTCGCATCACTGCTTGCAGAAGCAAACGTCGTGGCACCGATCGTCGGAGCCACCAGCCCGCTGGAGTGCGTGAAAGATGCAACAACGGAGTTGTTGGACATCAGCAAAAACCCATCGTCTGAAATCACGGAGTGCAACGACGAGTTGGAAGTCTCGGAGAAAATGACAGAGGAGCCGTAGATCACGGATGTGCCGACCGACACAACAGATGGATTCCAGGCGAGTGAGCTATGCAGCAATGAGGAGGCGGTGCTGGAGTTGTAGCGCGAAATAAACAACCCGTCAGAGGCAGCGAACAGTGCTCTGCGATCAGTAAAAACACCAAGACCATTTTGGAGCGAGACGTTCCCCGTTGGAACAACCAAATTGAGAGTATTTGTAGAAGTAATCGTGTTTGTCAGAACCGCCGACACAGTAAGAGCATCTGCCGAAAGGGACGAAGACGCACCGGAAATCACACTGGAAATCGAAAGGCCCGTCGATTGCAGGTCGGCAACATAGACCGATCCATTGGATACCAGCAAGGAACTGGAGGACAATGTCGTGGACAGCAACGAGTTCGAGGAAGCTGTTGTCACTGCGAAAGGGGAAATCACAACACCGGAAGATTGGTTCCAGGTTTGCACAGATAACAAAGATTGCGGCGATGACACGCTCATCGGAGTCAGGACAGTCACCGAAGAAGCAAACGTGGACGAGGAACCACCAAAAACAGAGTCTCCATCCACTGCAAACACGTGCCGTGAGTAGTTCACCAAGCTCGGCAGCGCCTCATCCCATGAGGCAGCAGAAGAAACAAGGAGGAGTCCACGACGATTCGAACTCCCAACGCGAACAACACCAGACACGTTTCCCGTAGCGCTGGAGTCTACTGGTTGTCCACTGGCATCTGCAAACAGCTCAACATTAAACACACTGGATACGGTGTCACCAACCGAAAAGGGCACACCAGAACCTGCAGATAGAGTTGTCGTAAAACTACCATTGCGAACTGCAAAAGAATGTACAGTGGTGGATGAAAACACATTCGAAGCAGCAGTGCCGACGAAGATTCCGTTAGGGGTGATTGTGGAAGCTCCAACTTGAATCGACGCATTGGAAGAGGCAAGATTCACTCCACCCGAAGCAGTCACGGTACCAGAAACATACACATTGCCGTCAACCACCATCTTTTCTGTGCCGACAAGGGCGCTGGAGACGGTCGAGGACGTCGTGACATTGGCACCAATCCATAACCCGCCGGCGGCCTTGACAACCATGCGAGACCAGCTCATTTCTGCAATTGCGCTGCCCGAGAAGGTTGAGATGAAAGAAACGGAGTCGTTGAAACGCACGGAAGCAGAAAACGACGAAGAAGCATCTACAACGAAGTTTCCCGTTCCACTCGATAAAACCAACGTCGACGATGCTGCAAGTGTAGGTGCTGAAATAACATGAGGCGCAACAAGAGAGAACGCACCAGTAGATCCATTGGACAAAGACAAACCAGTCGATGTCAATGTCACAGTGCCCGCCGTCGCCGTGTCCGCAAATCGAAGCTGAGATGCCTGGAGTCGCGCAGAAGCAGTAGCGAGGGAAGACCAGATGTAAATGGACGCCGATGTTGAGCGGATCTCCATGCCAGAGTCCATATACGTCAGCCCCGAAACAGTCATTGGAACGCGAACGTCAATACCGGACGCAGCCACAGAAAACTGCGAGGAACCCGGAGAACCCGCAGTGATATCGACTCGTCGAGATGCGTCAGACGCCTGGATGGTTACGCCACCCCCCGTCACAGCCCGAATCGACAGATCTTGGCCGCTGACTCCTGTCACGGAGGAAAGCGTCGCGGAACCAGTCGTGATGGTTGATCCAGAGATCACTGTTTGCGCCGCGGATGCATCGCGGACGGTGACCACACCAGGAGAAACGGAAGTGCGGGCACTTCCATTGGTGGCCACTGAAATATCGCCACTGGAGATGGCGGTCGTCCAGTTTCGAACCGCAGGATTTGAATCAAACCACGTCGCAGAGCCAGAGCTTTCCAGGTTGGACCCGATGAATATGGGCCGTGTTGACACAAGACCATATGTACCCAAAGAAATGAGACTGGGCGAAGAGCCTAGAACCACGGATGTGGTGTTGAACACCCGCAGGACGTTTGGATGCGAACTGTTGCCGAACTGCTGAGTCAAGGAAAACATGCTACTGCCGACAGAAAATACAGAACCATAATGAGAAAGTGCTACACTAACGGATTGACCACTGTCTGCGGACAAGACGAGGTCCTTTCCCGGGGAGGAAACAACAGAGCCGGACACCGTAAGAACATCTACTTGCAGTCCTGCGGAAGTGATCTCAACAACCGATCCCGAAGACAAGTTGGAGATGCGGAGTCGATCGTGCAAGAGCGTAAGGCGAGATGCCGGGGACGTTACGTCAACACTTGAAGAGTTGACGTGGACGTATGTGCCCGATTGATAGTCGCCAACGAGCAACGACTGTGACACATTGGGTAGGACCACTCGGCCGCCTGGTGCCTGCAGCAAAATGTCGCCACTTACATAGAGTGAATCGTACATGAACACCGGTGTTCTTGCAGAACTGTCACCAAATGAAACCCCATTCAACGAAGTGAACGAAAGTCCTTGCGAGGACCACGACGAGACAAGAGAGCCATTCACAGAAAACGAAAGCACAGAAGAGTGAGACATAATCACGTCGGTGGAGACAGAGGGGGTCATCACATACGACGAAGACAAAAATGTAGATGCGTTTGCGTTCACTAGACGAATGCTGTCTGCAGAGAGCGCGGTAGACGCAGAAGACCCATTCGCTGACACGAGCAGTCCAGTGGGGCGTACGACCACAGACCGATCGCTGGCGGCCAACAAGACCGAAGAATTTTCGCTTAGCAATACTACCTGACCAGCGACGGACACTCTGGAACCGTCGAATGTTGCATTGCCAAACACCTGCAAGGCATCCGCTGACACGGACGGCTCTGGGCTTTGACCGATGACAACCCCATTCACCGCAGATAATTCGATTCGCGAGCCTGAAGCCTTCACTAGGGCTGCTGAGCCGGAGCCGAGAGTGAAGAACCCTCCCGACAAAAGATCAATTGACATGTTGGAGGAGAGCACGGAAACCCCGCCGCGAAGGGCCACTGATCCCGTAGATGCTCCCAATGTCACAGACCGCTCGAATGCCACGAAGGACTCAGCACCAACAACAAATGCTCCAGCCGGTGGCAACGTCACACTGATGTTCACATTTCTGGGTGAAAGTTGATTGAGTGTCATCCGATCCGTTTCCGCTGCCGAAGAAGTTATTGTGGTGTTCGAGCCAGACACGTCTTTCAAGATCAGCAGGGAAGATGAAAGCCGTGCTAAACCACCATTCATCGAAACTGAAGATCCGTCGATTGAGACATTTCCAAATGCAAAAGAAGACCCCAGGCCACCCGCAATCGACAGGCCACCGTCGGCAAACAGCTGTCCTCGAATCCGAGCATTACCCTGTACAGTCAACAAGTCCATGTTCTGAACTGCCGCGGCGTCTCCAATGAACACACCCTGGCTTGCATTCATCAACACGCGCTGATTGTTCAAATTGATATACGTATACTGAGGGGCACTCAAAGTTAGTTGAGTTGAGGAGAGGTCGAAAGCAACGGACGCCGAGTTGGCAGCAGCCACAGGCACGATTTTCTGTGTCTTCACCAGCTGATTCTGGATTCGGTCCAGATTCATGATCGCCGTGGCTGGTAATCCTTGCGAATCGTCTCCTGAAATCGACAATGCAGACTTCGTCAACATCACATAATTGACGAACGTGGAAGCATCCTGAATTAACAACTGCTTCGGAGACTCAATGACAATGCTGCTGGAAAATGTCACCTGTGACGACGATGCTTGGAGAACGACAGTTCCACTGGATCTCAGATTCACAGAACCCTGTGCAGCGACAACGGTAGTGCACGAAGGAGAAGTACATTGAATCAACGGGGTCAACACTGACGGCGTGGCCACACTACCCCCCGACACAATGGAAACACCGCTTCCACCATCGCGAACCTCAAGCCCACCGGAAAACAGTCGGCTTCCTTGAGCCGACGAACCAACAGATACCGCAGAGTTGTTCAGCACAACAGATCCAACAGCAAATGCGGATGACGGTCCGCGCAACAGCAGATTCTGATGAATCGAAACTGTCCCAGAAACCGTCGCATTACCGTCAATCCCAAAAACAGCAGTGGATGGATCGAACGGCTCCACGAACGATGCAGAATTCATGTTGCCGATGGTTGTCACGACTCGTTTTGAACCCCCGCCAACATGGAAGTATTGAATCGCATTGGTTTGCTCAGTGCGCAACGTCGCATTCGCATCTGAAGGATCCGTACTCCCAACAACGAACACCGGGCCCCCAATGACCACAGCAGATGTGTTTCGAGTCCCCAGAGAAAGCACAGCGTTGTCGGACGCAGAAATCTCCGAGGTAAAGAAACGGGCCCCTTCAAAAGTAGTCGATGTCACACGGAAGCTGTTAACTTTCGTGCGAAAGGCCCCGGAAGCAAATTGCAGAGAATCAGCGCTAAAAGATGAGTTTCCAGAAGAAGATGCTGCTTCCAATCCCGCTGCGGTAAGGGATGTCACAGAGGAGTTTGTGCTGGACAAGTTTCCAAGCACTATGATCCCGCTGGGCGACAACAATCGCAATGCAGAGTCCACTTGCAAAATGCCAGAGATGATAGAATTTCCATCCACCGCGAAACTGTACATGTCCCCATGACTGTTCGTGCTGTTTCCGACAATGAGGCGGGATACCGACGCATGATCCGGGAAAACCGTCATCGATGATCCAAAAAACGCCACAGACATGTTTGCGCTACTGGCAGAACCAAATGCGACTTGGTGATTCGAGGAGGTGCTGAACAGCAGGTCACTGTCCAAAGGTGCCGCAATCCTGGTAGAGACAACGTTCGAGACCTGCAATACGGAGGCCGATAATGTGGAAGTGTCAATCCCAGAGGAAATTGACAAGACCGAGGCGCTCAGCGACGATTGACTGCCATTTGAATCTCTCAAAGAGAAGCCGAAAGATGACACCGAGGCGGTAGTATTGGAGATCAAGGGAGATCCGACCAAGAAGCCGTCAAGAAACAGCACAGATCCGGCAAAGGCAGCATCATAGAGATCGACACTTGCCCTGGAAGCAGCACGCGAAATGTCTCCTACAAAGAACAAGGTAGAATTACCCGTTCCCCCAACGTTCACACGTGCTCGAGCACCCGCTAAAGACCCGACCGCGGAAAACATTACCGTGCTGTTACTCGCCGCGGAATCGGAAATCGACACTGAGGAGGAATCGCTCAGGGAAAAGACGGAGGAGCCGACACTCGTCAGGCCACCGTTGACAGACAACAGTGTCTTCGCGGCTCCAGGAACATCCACAAGAGGGCCCATCAAAATCGTGCTGCTCGAGTTCGAGCGCATCACCACAAACGTGTCATTGGAGACGGAGAAGAGACCGCTGGAAGGCAAAACGACAGACAAGGAGCTTCCGGATCGCGGTGAGATGCGATTTGCAAAGACAATGTCTGAAAGCAGCGCATTGGACGTGATGAAACTACTCGATGAGTCAGAATTGTTCGTTACAGACATGAAAGCCGCGGTCATGGACGATCGAGAGGCAGAGCCATTGACCGATATGCCGGAGGGATCCACTGTGACATTTCCAATTGACAATGATCCAAATCCGCCGAAATTCAGGTTCCCGTCCACCTGCAGAGATCCACGCACGCGCGCCGTCCCATACACCGTAAAGACAGTGGATGGGGAAACAACAGATGCATCGCCTACCTGAACACCCGTAGAACCCTGAAGAGATACGATTCCGCCAGACAAAACACGCACAGATGCATCCCACGTGGCCATGGTGACAGCGGACGAGGTGATTCCGATCGATGCCAAGGGAGTCAGGGCAGGAGAAGTGATGTTCGACAAACGAAGATTGATGGTTTCTATCGAACCTGCATACACTCGAGATTCAACAACCGCTCCCTGAGAATCCTTTCCTCGGACCTGGACAGAATCTTGATCAATGGTCGTTAGACGCAATGTTCCTGCGTTGTTCGTACCCGTGCTGAAGGATCTTCCAGCAGTGACAGACAGATCAACTTGTGAAGTAACAACAGTGGAATCCACGCGAAGTCGCAGAACACCGGATGTCGACATGTCTACTGTCGAGGAATCCGAAGAAAGAGACAGGGTACCAAGAGCCGATGCTTTCGAAATGCGAACAGACTCTACGAAAAGCGTCGATGTCGTTAGGGATGAGCTGCCACCGGCATCTGCCATGCGAATTCCGGCGGTGCCAAACCAAGCAGACGACAACCCGGATGAGAACGTGATGTTCGATCCGTCCACGGCAACGGACTGCGAAGCCGATATCACCTTCAATCCGGCGCCGAACACGAGCACAGAGTTCTTGACAGAAATCGAATCTGAAACAGATACATTTCCGTCAACAGAAAGCCGAGACGCGGGGGATGACAAATTCCCGATGTTGACCGAGCCAAAAGGCACATCTAGCGTGCCAGAGAACTGCGCGTTTGTGAGGTTAAACCGCGCAATGTCCAAATTTGCGTGTGCATCACGGAGTCGGAAAGTCGAATTCATTGAAAAGGCAATCGACGGATCCACTGCAGATGACATATCAATGCCTGAGGACGAACCGCGAAAATACACCTGCTTCACAGAGATGAAATCCGTCACTAGCGTAGACGAATCCCAAGACGCAAGTGTCTGCATCCCATCTTTGAATAAAACCGCAAGCGGATCCATAATCACAGAGCGCGTACCATTCGACCTCAACGTCAGCGACTGGCCTAGAATGGTCTCATTGCTGGCAAGACGCGATGCAATCTCGGCGGCACAAATCGTGCAAAAGGAATTATCCGACACCGTGACAGAGCCGTTAATCGTCAGATTCCCCGTCATGGATACACCGCCCCAAATGCTGAGCACTTCCTTGGAAGACGCTCCAGAAGATAAGTACACACGAGAGTTGACAGAGTCAACCCGAAGGGGACCAATTGATGATATCTTGGCGGAAACGTTGAACTCGTTCAACAACGAGGACCCAACGACAACAACGCCTGCAGAATCATCCAGCAAGACCCTGTTTGCTACATTCAGCTGAGATCCACGTGAGGCCAGAATGGATTCGGCGAAAACAGAAGAGTTGGAAAGCGCGACGAACGACGCAGATCTGTTGCCAACCAGCAGTCCGAAAGAGTCAACAACAACGGAAAACACAGACAATGCATCCGATGTCAAGAGAATGTGGCCCAGTGACAGTGAGGAGTCTGAACCCATCTTCAAATTTCCTCTGACGGTCACGGAATCAAGCGATGCAGACCCATTCACTTGCAAACGCTCGCTCGTATTGTTGCAGAACACCATTCCAAAACAGACAGTCTGCAATTTTGCATTCGCAACAACAAGATTTCCGTCGACAACGAAAGAACCAATGTTCCCAGATGAAGCGTCACGCAAAAGAACCTGCACATCCTGACCACCAGAATCAATGTGCAGAGATGCATTGGGCCGTGCGCGTAGCAGTGTCGCCTCAATGCCAATGGATGTCACAGACGTGAATGAAGAATTGGAAGACACTCGGAATTCAGCAGCGCTCAACGTCGCAGAGCTTCCGGCAGAGAAGATCTGCACGCCCTTCGAATCTGCCGACGAATACGACGATCCATTGCCAAAAACAATACGCGAATCGCTCGAAGGCATCAGCAAACTGCCAAACACGGTTTGCGAACCACCAATCACAACATCTCGTTCCGCTATGAGTGACACAGAGGATGAAACAGCAGACAGCAAGGTAATCATGTTGCCTACGCGCAAGGAAGCAAATTTTGACGCAGTACCGACAAACGAAAGCGCAGTAACGGTCTGCGAAGAGGCATCCAAAGTGACTGAGTCGTTAAAAATAGACATTCCGCTTTGCGTTCCAAAAGATAAAAACACGGTACCATCTGCAGAAGCTGCTTTGAATACCCCAGATGGTGATTGAATCAGTTCCGTGACCATGCGTGGCACGACGGCAAACAATGGAGTCAACACCAAAGAGGACACATTCGTTGACAGCGTCAGCGCACTGGACGACAATGTCGCATTACTCGTAGACGAAAGCACGCTCACAAACGAGTCCGTTGCAACGGACTTTGACAACTGAGTGCCAATGGTCAACGAACTGGACGCATGAGGCATTGCGACGGATCCACTCAGCAACAAAGACCCCTGCACGCCAACAGATCCATTCACCTTCAAGGATGCAGGCGAGCTTGCAATCTCCGAATCAGAAACATTGCCAAAAAGCAACAAGGAATTGGTTGACGAATCTGCAACCAACAGGTTTCCAACAACCAGCCTCCTTGAGGAGCTCGAATTCAACGCTATGATGACATCTTGGTCCAATGAAGCCGACAGCACCAGCGGACGGCTAACGGGGGACGTCACCTGCGACGTTAAAAGACCATCGGAGGACAATATGGACGAACCGGAATTTGCGGTGAACGACAGTGAAGACGCGCGAAGCACTGCTGCCAGTCCTCCATTCAGCAGAGAAACATCGGCAACGGACATTTTGGAGTACAAGCTGAGATTGGAACCCACCGACAAGGACGACATCGCAGAAGACAAGAACACGGAGCCAGTGCTCGACAAGTTTCCCCCAAACCAGGAATTTCCGTACACCACGAACGAATCGCGAGGGGATTCAGGGCCGTTTGCTAGCACGGCAATCGCTGCACCCACGGACACCCATGATCTATTCTCTGATACTTCAAAAAGCGATGCTCCGACAGTGAATCTGGAGCCGCGCTGAAGATCAATCAACACATTCCTGCTCGGGCTGGTCGAGATGTTCAGATCAGCAGTCGGTGCAATCAAGGCGACGCCATGAAGAGTGGATCCTTCCAGCAGGACGGAGTCAACACGAATCCCCAAGGAAGATATCGTGGTATTCGAACCGGACGATGACAGACACAGTACGGACGAATTCACCGAGAAACCACTTTGAGAACTTGAATCTTTGATCGCGATCGCCGATTCGGATCCTCCCAAATGAAGCGATCCCGACGTGAATATTCCGCCGTCCACAGAGAACGCGCTGGGAATGATCCAGCTATCAGCAGACATTCCTACGGAAACTTTCAACGAAGAAGCATTCACCGTGAACGCATGGGAGTTGACAGAAAACAGCCCGGTGGAGCCCACCGTCACGAGAAGGGAACCGTTCGAAGCCACCAGGGCAAGATTTCCCTCTGCAGGAGACGATAACAGCCGAGAAGAGATTCCAGATGCACTCAAACTTGTTGTATTTCCAAGACCGTCGGTCAGCAATAGCAAACGTTCCGTCAAAACAGACTGATAATTCGAAGACGCCGAAACGGAAACTCCAGAAGCCGATATGATGGCGGTGCTCACGGCCCCTACGAACGACTGCGATGAACTCCCAGATACTACAATGTCATTGGAGAACTGAACGCGCCCAACAAAGGATGCGTTCATTTTCACCAACATACGACCGGCAGATGTATTTCCAAAAGTGACAGTCGATGCGGCGCTGTTCAAAGCAAAGAGACCATCACCAACAATAAAATTGCCAGCAGAAGAAACATTCGTGAAACCGATCATGACGTTCGGCCCAGTGATCAAAAGATCATGATCTGGAGTGGAAGGCGATAGCTGGTTCACAAACAGTGATGCAGGAGTGATCGACATCGATGTCCCATTCTCCGACAGGATGAAGAAATTGCTCTGGACGGACAATGTTGAATTTCTAGCCCCTGAAATGAGGAAGCCTGTGTTGGACAACGAGACTGTAGAGCCAATGAGAACACTTCCGGTCGACGGAATGGAGACCCGAGAGGACACGTGCATTTCGCCCGAAATCGACACATCGCCTCCAAAAAGTGCCATGTAATGCGTCGTATCTGTCACATTTCCAACGACAAACTGCACAGAACTATCACGCCCGACAACCAACGTATTGTTCCCTACGGTCCTAACGAGACCGTCGGCCAAGTTGATAGAGCCCGTGCCGGAAGACAAGAACATCGTAGACCCGCTGTTGGCATGCAGCCGCAGATCTCCACTCGAAAAAGAAGAAATCGTATCCACACTGACGGCGGCGAGCGAGGCACCAGAAGCATCGAAAATCGACACTGCTGAACCGTTGCGGAATTGCAAAGACGTCGGAGTAAGAGATGCATTACGATTGCTTGCATCGGACAAGTCCAACGATGCACTTGACAGCTGCGTAAACACGGATAATGAACCAATTCGAACGGCTGACGAATTCAAAACGGAAATTCCTGCGGTGACCAGAAGTTGCCCTTCCACAACAGCATTTCCAACTACAGAAAATCGAAATGCAGAACTGTTCACGGCAGAAGAAACGTCGCCAAAAAGCGACACTCGGTTTCCTGCAGAACTGACGGCCATCAAAGAATCTCCGCTGCCAGAAAATACCTGCAGCCCTGCGCTGGAAGAATTACCAGAAAGTGAGAAGCGGATGGACTGGTCAACCGCTGCGATTACGCTAAGGGTTCCAACCGAGGAAGAAATTCGGTTCACTCGGAGAGAGGCTGCATCAAGAGTGGATGAGGACTCGTTGGAAAACAGGGTGATGGCAGTCCTGGAAAGAACAAGCCGCGATGAGTTGTCCGTCAAACTCGCGAACAACATTCGAGCGGCAGTCAACGAAGAGCGCTCCTGCAACTCCGAGTCTGAAACAGAGAATCCCAAAGAAGATGTGGATACGACAGCAGCACGGAAGGTAACATTGCCGCTCAACACCGAGGAACCGTAGATTTGAACACTCGCAGAAGCATCCTCCGGATACAGCTGACCAGCAGAGGAAGCATCGGCACCAAAGACCGCAGTCTTGTTTCGTGCATGGACGCGGAGAAACCCGTCGGCAATCCAAAGTGATGAGGAAGAATTACTCAGAATAAACAGATCTCTTCCTTTGAATGGCGTAATCATGAGATCTGAATTCAAAGGCGATGTCACCAGTAGAACAGTAAGAGCAGATCTCGACAACTGGTTCAAGCCGAACGAAATTGCATCCGCAGACACCGTCGCTACGGAACTACCATTTGTCAACAAAAGCAAGGATGGGGAAACTGTCGCAACTAACGACTGGGAAGACGTGTCTCGAATGGTCAGGGATGCAGAAGCTGATGCGAGAAGTACGGACCCACCAAACGAGACATTCTGCTGGAAAACAGAAAAGACGTTCGAAACCAAACTCAGCAGCGGCGCTGTCGCGTCACGTAGATTGGAGTCAACTGCTGAGACACCGCCAACAAAGATGTTCGAAGAATTGATAAACATCATGTCAGACTGAAGACGGACAGCCCCAAGAGGCGAGCGAACGTCCACGTCGCCGCCAATCGCCGATGCCGAGATGTTCAGCGATCTGCCAACGGGCGATTTCACAGAGAGAATGGTCAGAGAGTCATCCGCAAGAACCACCGCAGTCGTATTCGACGATTGGCGGTAGATCCGCAAGGAAGCCGGGGAGAGCTCCGCTGCGAAACCTCCTCCAACTACTGCCAATCCAGCAGAAGAGACGGAGCTGTACATCGATGCGTTTCCAACACGGAAGGACGACGACGGATTCTGTAGAATAAGGGATCCGTCTACCGCCAAATCGCGAGAAATCTGCAAGTTCCCATAGATCAACACGGAGACATTCACAGACTGACCTCCAAATTCCACAACCGCGCGAGATGCGTCAACCAACAACATCTCGTTGGTGACGACAAAGCGAGATTTCACGGAGAAGTTGGATAACGATACCACAACATCACTACCAAGACTTGGAAACAACGTCAAATTATTTGACGGCAGAGAGGACAATCGCGATAATTGCGCATAATTATATCCAATGGTCGTCCAACTGTTGTCATCGCCAGACAGCATCAATCCTCGATCAGAAATAGAAATGTTTGAAACATTTGATCGGAAAGTCGCTCCAAAGGATGTGATCGATGATTTGGAAATGCCTCCGATATCAACCAGCGAAATCGTTCCCGAGCCGTCAAAAGTCAAAGCGGTTCCCACAGAAATTGTGGACTCTACGAACATCGAGCCACCGAACGACGCAAGACTGCTCGATGAAAGCGACGAACTTGAGACATTTCCAACAACAAACCGCCCGTGGACGCCTCCGAGAACCGAGACGAGCATGTCACCAGCAAAATCGGAAGAAATCTTCAAACCTGCACCGCCTCCAACGCGGAAGCTCTGATTCTGCGACAAAGCAAAATCAAAACTCACGTCAGACGACGAGCTGTTCAGGGAAAACAGCATGCCACCGGCGGACAACGGACGCAACGTGTCAGCAAACAGAGACCCCACGGCCAATGCATTAGATGACAATGTTGCATACTGTGACTGGTTGGAGGATCTGAAAGTTATCGATGTCGCAGACAGCGACACAGAATTTCGAAGGTTGGACAATAACAGACCGGAAGAAGTAATTTGCGTAATGTCCGCACCAACAACCCCACTTTCCACGATAAGCGAGCAAGTGTTGCAGAAAAGCTGAATGGAACTGGAGAACGTTGTGAACCCGTCCACAATTGTGTTGTTCGAAAATACGTGCAGCTGTCGATTCAGCCCTCCAACAGACAACAATCGGCTTGCATCAGCAGACACGACAAAAGCCGATGATCCGTTGCCTGTCAAGCTGACTTCGATGTCTTGATTTGCCGCAGAAACGATAGGAAGCGTCCTGTTCGAGAGGGCAGAAAGGGACGAGACAGACAAGAGTCCAGCTCCGGACAGAGCTGCCACGGTCGTCGAATTCACAACGAACAGCGCACCCTGCGGAGATACTTGCATCGAATAATTTGCAGAAACAGATCTCGAAGACATCGATATGCCGGATGACGAAAACGTGCTTGATTCCGCAGAAGACGCGAAATTCAGCGCATATAGATTCAAAGATGCAGCGGCAGAGGCAGAGGAATTTGACAGAGTCCAGCCGTCCTTGGAAAGACGCGTGCTGACTCCAGCAATCGAAGATGACAAGTCAAACGAATCAGCCGTAATAAAAGCCAAATCCGATCCGTTCAGCAGCCTCAGTGTCCGCGCCGACACATTCAAACGCCAAGCTGAGTCCGAGAACTGCAGCAATGACGATGAAAGCTGACTGGCAGCGCTGTTGCTTCCCTGGAAAACAAGCTTGACGCCATATGTTGTATTTTCTGCGGAGGACACCACGGTCAATCCTGTTGAAAGAAGGCTTGAGGACAGCGATCCGTTGGACAAAATGAATTCACGACGGGACAAAACTGCCCCGGCAAGAGTGGAATCAAGCATTTGCAGTGCACCCGGTGACAGCATACTAGATCCAACGGAATCTCGAGCGATAAAAGCATCTGCAAAAAGTACTCCAGCCAAGGAACCGTTTCCACGAATTTGCAAGGTAACCGCAGATGTTCCGTCAACGAATGATGCTTCGCCAGCGGGGATTCCGATGGCGGTTCTGCTCGTCGAACTGCCGATAAGTACAGTGGCATTCTGACCAACTGAAAGAGAAGAGCCGGAAATCGGCGAAATGGAGTTGGTGAACACCGTTGACGTATTCAGGGAGAGGCTGTCAAGACGAGACGAGACTCCAGAACTTGAATTCGCCAGATAAACAGACGTCGACGACAGCATTCCGAGGATGGAAGAAGCTCCGTCCATCACCACAATGCCTTTCGTGGGTGACACCTCAACAACTTGGTTGGATCCCGTGATGGATGCCTTGATCAACGCGGCGGAAACCAGGAGAGAAGATTGGGGGGAGGTGAAAGCCAAACGAGTCGACGACAGAGTGGCATTGGAGTCGCTCTGTTGAGCGAAGAACCCTGAATTGGAAACTGCTGTCAGATTGGCTCCTGAACCAATCTGAAATGCCGCTGCATCCGCCAGTACCAGTTTTCCTTGGACGTAAATCTCGCCACCAATCACTATGTCCTTGTCCACGGTCAAGCGAACATTAGGCAACGTACCGTTTCTGGCAAGAGCCACAGGCAAACCGATCTCTACAACGCGCGACGAAAACGTCGAAATCAGAGCGGATCCGTTCTGCGAGATGAGAAACGAACCGACGTCGAATCTTGTCTCGTTCGCCGTAACAAGTAGCTGCGTGGAATTAATAAAAGCTGTTAGGACAGAGGGGGAAACGACGGCAGACGTAGCAGTGAGAACTGGCGTCCGAATGGACGATGCGGAAACAAACGAACTGGACTGTGGGCTGACAACATAAATCGACGTGTCTGCAATCTGCGTAAACAACCCCGCGTCCCCGATGGTAATTGTGCGATTGGGTCGCAACGAAATGCTCCCAGTGATGTCAAAAGACCCGTTCACAGACATTCTCAGTCCAATGTATAAATCAGAAATCATCGTACGACCCAAGGAATCCACAACAACACTGTCATTTCCAATGGAAATTGTTCCATTTAACGCAGACAAGCTGAGCACTCCATTGGTCGCCGACAGAGACAATCCTTTGCCCACAGTTCCAAAAAGACTGTCGGCAAAAACGAATCTTGTCCGCAATGCTGCGAAATCCAGAGATGACGACAGGGACCCATTTGCGACAACCAAGCCCGACGAAAGAGACATGCGGATGCTGGAATTCAAACTCGAAGAGACGATGGAAAACAACTGAGGATTCAATGTGGTCGCAGTGCCATTTGAAATGATCAACAGCTGTTTTTCCGACAGAGTTGCCGATTCAGACAAGCTTTGTAAGAACAAAGAAGACCGATTTAGCAAGAATGACGAAAGGAAATCTGCACCGGAAACAAAAGCAGGGCGCACAGTTGTGTTGGCCCGCAAGGCCGCTGGCACAGCGGTGGAGGAAGACAAATACACAGCATCTGACTCCACCACAGCGCTCGATTGAGCGCCTACCACGCTCAGCCGCTGAGGACTCAGACTTGCAAACACAACGGACTGTGACGAAACCAGTAAACCGCTCGAGATAAGACCCCCTTCGAAAACGCCACCTCCTCCCACCAGCAGCTGGTGATCCGAGGACCGTTGCAAGAAGAAGGGTGAGCTGGCATTCCCGATTGATAATGCTTGATCATTAAGAACTAGTCTCTTCTTTCCAGGAGACGACACTTCAAAAGACGAAAACGAGGCCATTTCGAACAACATAGAACCATTGGCTGCTACGCGCAGAGAATCCGATGACGTAAGCAGGCTGGACTGCATAATCCCTGCAATCATAACTGAAGACGATACTCGATCTGATGATACAACAGAATGCCGCCCGCTATTGTCGGAAACAAAAACGCCAGAGTAATTGATAATGGTTCCGTTGGAGTCCACAGAGTATGTCAGTGCACTAGGATTCAACGACAAGGACCTCGACCCTCTGCTGAGGTACAAATTGCCTTGCGAATCAATGTACGAACCGTTCGGCAGAAAAAGCCCCGTCTCGTTTAGGGAAACGGTGCCCTGGCTAACGAGAAGCGAGCTTGCTACAAAAGCACTCCCCCGCACAACCAACCGAGAAACTAAATTACTGCTGTCGCCGACGGACACCGTGGACGACGATGGGTCTACGGTGAACAGGGAGTTTCCGACAAGAAAGCTTGAACTTGGACCTGTCAATGCGATTGTGACATTGCGATTCAGTGCCGAAACAAGGCGAAGATCTGTTGCATTCACAGCAAACACGGTGGGCACGTGGATTCCGCCTGGAGAAAAGGACACTGAACGAATTCCATCGGAAACCACCAACTCGGACATGGATAACGTCGTGCCGTTCTTTCCGACAACCAAAGAACTGCCACCAGCAACGGAAACGCTTGATGAGAAAACCGCCGTCCCCTGGATCTCAACAGGGCTCCAAATGCGCACACTTGAAAGCATCCGAGACGCATCCCCGACCGTAATGCTGCGATCCGTCGAATTCAAAACCAAAAGGAATGGCTGAAACGAAATACTGCCACTTTGCTGGACGGAAAACACCACATCGCGCCCTGCCGAATTGTTGATGAGAAGATCGTGGCCCAGTGGCGGAGACAAGCGGCTCGCCTGCAGAAACGAAGCACCGAAGGTAGTCGCCAGCAACTTGTCTGCAACAACGGTGTCTGCAACGGTGACATTCCCCGATGCATAGACGGAGCCCGCAACTTGCAAACGATCCGTACTTGAGGGAACCATGCCAATCCCTACAAGTCGGTTACGAACGTCCACAAACAACACATCGCTTCCAACCGTCAGACTCGTGCTTCCGGTTCCTGGAAACACAAAATTCACGCTACGAGCAGAGACGCTCAATGGGCTTGCATTGGACGACGAAACGAGGCTCGACGTCTGCAACACTGCAGCAGTGACTGTGCCGGCCACAGTGGCATTCTGTGACACGAGAAGCGAGCTGGACATTGCAACGTTTCCTGAAACAGACACCGATCCCGCAACAGCAACGGATCTCGCCGCTTCATTGCCACTCAGCAAACCACCCCCAAGACTCCAGTTCCCAGAAACGACCAGATTTCCAGATATTGACGTCGTGTTTGTAGAGGGATTCACAACAAGTGTGGTCCCTACCAAAAGCGGGGACCCGCCTGGAAGAAGAAACTGGATCGCCTTGCCCGGAAACGACGTAATGACCATGTCGGATGCAGCGCTGCTGCTTTGGATGAGCGACGTGTTTAGATGTGCAATGACGACATCATTGAGATTAAACGCACCACTCGCACTCGAATTCGAAATGAGCGCACCCTCGATGAGGACATCCCCAACAACGTGCAGCATGGCACCAGGTGTCGTCGTATTGACTCCCACGGATCCAGACTGTGACACGAAGAACGGGACAGCTTTCGAGGACGTCGAAATTCGAAAGGACGCGTTTGCAGTACGAGAATCCAGACGAACATTGAGCGCGCTTGTGGCACGCAGATCAATAAATGAACCGTTCAGAACCACCGAATTGGAGGACGCGATGACGGCATTCGAGGCAGATAGAGACACTATATCGGAAGAAACAATATCCAAGCTGCCGTATCCCCTGATCTCCCTACTCTCCGTGTTCACTACAACACCAGTGGTGTTGCTCCCCAGGACAAAAGAGCGGCCACGAAACACACCAATCCCCCGACTCGTTGTCGACGACGACAAGGAAGGAGTAAGCGGGGCGGTTGACGACGAAGGACGTTCCGACTTCTTACTAAAAGAGCCTGGATACGTCTTTTCCACGAATGACGGAGAGCTTGATGGGACCGCAAATGATTGAAACGACACACTCGAGTCGGACTCGAAATCCAATTCCCACAAGTGTAGCGAAGTGTCCGGATCGATAATTGCAAACTTCTTCGTTCCCGCGCCCAACGTCCCCATACGCAGCTGCATATCTCCCTCCTGGAATGTAACAGCCGCTTGTCCTCCAACAGGCTTTTCAATGACCGTCGCCTGAGTAGTCAATAGTGGAGTTGTGACAGAATTACTTGCAACTGAAGTTGCTGTCAAATCGCCTTTAACTATCAGCGATCCATCGTACTGATCCTTCGACAGCCCCAGGCCAATCTTGATGAAACTCCAAGTAGAATATGTGGTAATGCCAAGTACGAGGCACGAAATTAGAACAACCGTCCAGAGTACAATCAAATGAACACTTATTCTCCTCGGGTCGCGCGACTGCGAAGCAATCAATGCTTGCTCGCGAGGCATGGGCGGAATGGCAGACGTCACGGAAGAGGACGAAGAAGAGTCTAGCACTCGCCTCCTGTGTGTCGATGCGGCCGGAAACTCGGACGAATTGATCGTAGGACCCGACGCCACTAACTGCGGCGGCACAAGCGGCGGCAGCAAGGTCGCTCCGGGAGCTCGTGTCTCAACGGGGATCGTATTCAATGGTGATCCGGACCGTGGGGAGGAGCCCCCCGCATTGGGAGATGTGGGCCCAATATCCGTGCTTCCGTCGGTCTTTTGGTGAATCGGTGGGAGCTTCGACGGTCCGGATGGCGTCTTCAGCGTCCCAAACACTGGATTCGATTGCGAAAGCGGAACAGAAGCTGTCTCTTGAGGCTTTTCCGCCAGATGCATTCGTGAATCTGGAACCTCGGATGTGCTGATAGGGTTCGGATACAACGGATTCACAATCGGAAATGCATAAGTAGAAGATGCATGCGCGCCAATTGGAATCGCAGCACTCTGCGGTTTTGGGCGGATTATGCGCCGCGGCTGACCCGGAAGCCCTGGGCTGTCAATCCTTATTCCATCTCCTGACGGCGGAATAAACGCTTCTCCAGCCTTTGCAGCTGACTGAAATCTGTTTGAAAACAACTGCGGAGACGACACCGACGAATCGCTCGTTGTAAACGATTGTCTGTTTGACGCATCATCAGCATTAGAATCCATTTTTTGGGGGAAGGTGCTGTTATTATTATTATTATTATGACGATGATGATGATGATGATGGTGATGACTATTAACCCGTTTCCTTTTTTTGATTCGACAAGGAAAAAATGTTAGAAACCGTGGTTCCCCCCGTCAAGCACAAAAATTAAACGACTCGCTGATATTATTATTGTTATTTTTTTGGATCGATCGATCGGAGGTTTTCGTCTAACGAAACGCAAGAAAGAGGGAGATCTGAGAGATGGGTGGGTGGGTCTGTCCTCTTGGACTCTTTGGAGCGTGCTATGACCTACGAGACGACTGATATGGAATCGAAACAGAAATACAACGGGGAGAGAGAACGTGCATCAAGAAGCCGCGGGGTGACTCGGAGGAAACAGCAGGACAGTGAGCAGCGACGACGGCCTTTTATGGCAAACGATCGATAGAGTGCGGGTCGACGCTCAATTGCTCGGGTCCGGCAAGTTGTGCACGAGCTGTCTGCCGTCTGGTCCGCCCGCTGGAAACAAAAGACAGCGCTTGATTGCTTCGTATGAACATCAAAACAAAACAATCTCCTATGGGGGAGTTTTTGTCTAAACCGTACGGGGACACGGTTTTCGTACCGTAGTCAGGTCCAGAATTTCTTTCATTCTTCACTTTCTTTTCATTCTATTGTTTTTCTGTTTGTTTGGGTGTTTAATAATCGAACCCTCAAGCAGCATCTTTCATCAAAGACAAAGCACATATCATGGCTCCAAAGAGAGATCTTCCCGACAAACTCAAACCGGCCATGCCCGAAGACACCGAGGACCAAGAAACTCGTTGATCCTCCTCTCGTCGCAACTTGCGGCGCAAGCGGGGATGATCATCACATCACAACGATGTGATCGAATTGCGTTCGGAATGCGCGTTTTCAAGTCAGAGAACAAGAAGGAGCAAAGACAAAAGCGTCGTCAGGCGCGGCATCGTTCGCCGACTACATTCTGTTTCCTCCGACATTCAATTTCGAATGTTGAATCGACTGGGAGAATATGCTGGCTGCGATGACCCTTTGATGTCAAGCAATCTGCATTGAAGAGTTCGTGCTTGCCCCAAATAAATAGCAAAAAAAAAGCACGTGACTTGGATCTGTCGTCGATGACAGCTTCGCCGATGATCATCAATAATGATTCACGTTTTGGCGAGCGGATAAAGCACAAAGAGAAAGCTCCGTAGTCCAACATGCACGCAAAAAGCCGAAAAGGTCCGGCAGTCCCGTTTCCGAAGCCATCAACCCCAGCCCGACCAGTTGAAGCCCTTGATGGCACGCCAGCATCAACTTTCTGTCAGTGCCAGCTGTCACTCTGTCCGTCCAATGACCGACTCTTGAACGTAAAGGATTAAAACAGAATTTGACCTTTGGGTCTTTGTGGTTCGTTCTCAGCGTGCTCGGCTTTTCCATCCGTTCGTGCTTCTCGTCTTTTTTATTGTTCTTTTGTACATTTACTTTTATAATAATTCTTTTGTTGTTGTTTTTTGTTCCTGTGTTGTGATTTTTTTGTGTGGGAGGGAAACTGTTCGCTATGAGCGCCGAATATCAGCAGCAGCAACAGCAACAGGCTCAACAGCAACCGCAACTGTCCTCGGAGGACACAGACGGCATCCGATGGTCTTGGGCAACCTACCCTGGTCTTCGCCTGGAGGCTGCCCGCATGGTTGTTCCTCTGGGAGCGCTATACACGCCGGTGAAGCAGACTGCGCATCTGGCGGTTCTTCCTTACGAGCCAGTTCGCTGCAAATCATGCTCCGCGTGTCTGAACCCGTATTGCTCTGTGGACTTTCGGTCCAAATTGTGGGTTTGCCCATTGTGCACTGGTCGCAACACATTCCCTCCCCATTATGGAGATATCTCGGAATCCAATCTTCCTGCTGAGTTGTATGCGCAATACACGACGATAGAGTACACGCTCAATCCGGCCGTCAGCGGAATCGCTCCGTCGTCGCAGCGTCCCAATGCCGTTCCTGCCCCGTTTGTGATTTTCGTGGTTGACCTTGCGATTACGGAAGCGGAACTAAAAGTGGTGAAGGATTCAATTGCCCAGGTTCTGAATCTTCTTCCGGAACAAACGAATGTCGGTCTCGTGACCTATGGTGCGAATGTTTCAGTGTATGAATTGGGATTTCCAGAGTGTGTCAAGAGCTTCGTTCTTCGAGGTAACAAGGAATACACTCCCCAGCAAGTTGCGCAAATGCTGCAACTCCCGGCACATCTCCAGCCGTCGGGGCCAGGTGCGCCTGGCGCAAATGCAAGCCGACCTGCGGGTCTCGCCCCGGGATCTGGCCCAGCTTCTTCTCCGCCTAACAGATTCCTTCTGCCACTTTCGGACTGTTTGTTCTCGCTTGAATCGATTTTGGAGGAAACTGTGCCGGATCCTTGGCCGAAGAAGCAGGGAATGCGAGCTGCAAGATGCACCGGAACTGCGCTGTCTGTAGCGCTTGCGCTTGCCGAGTCTGTAGGAAGGGGCCTCCCAGGTCGTGTCGTTCTGATGACAGGAGGTGCATGCACTGTCGGACCTGGAATGATTGTCGAAGAAGATTTGTCGAAGCCCATCCGCTCGCATTCCGACATTGAAAAGAACAAGACGCCTGCATCGCTTGTCAAGCCGGCTACCAAGTATTTTACAACTCTTGCTGAGAGGGCTGCCGGGGCGAACCATGTCGTAGACATTTTTGCATGTTCGCTCGATCAGGTAGGCCTCCATGAGATGCGGCCGGTGGTGCACATGACGGGCGGCCTGCTCTTTCTGAACGACTTGTTCGAGACAGACTCTTTCCGTGGGTCGTTTCTGCAGCTTGTCGAGTCGTGCAAGGGTTCCTATCATGCGCTGTTGGACGTGTATACGTCACGCGAATGGAAAGTGTCTGGGGTGATAGGCTCGGTTACGCCCGTTGCGAAGAAATCGACATTTGTTGGTGAGACTGAAATTGGCTACGGCGGCACGTCTGCCTGGAGGGCGCATGCGCTTACTCCTTCCACAACGCTGGCTGTTTATTTTGAGGTGTCGAATGCGCATGCAGAGCAACTTCCACCTGGCCAGATTGGGTATGTGCAGTTCACAACCCAGTACATCCATGCAGCTACTGGGCAAGTTCGTTTTCGAGTTACGACTCTCGGTCGAGCTTGGACTCCGAATTCTACAGCTCCCGAACTTGCTCTCGGTTTTGATCAAGAAGCAGCCGCGGTGCTGGTTGCGCGGTTGGCCACATTCCGCACATTCAGTGAGGACAAGTTCGACATTATTCGCTGGCTTGATCGTCTGTTGATTCGCGTTGTGCAGAAATTCTCAGAGTTCCGCAAGGACGATCCATCTTCCCTGCGTCTCTCGCCTTCGTTCACCATCTATCCGCAGTTCATGTTCCATCTGCGACGATCCTCGCTGATCCAAACGTTCAATCACACTCCCGACGAGTCCAGCTACTTCCGGGAAACGTTCTTGCGCCAACCGACGATGCAATCGCTGACGATTTTCCAGCCGACGCTGCAGGCATTTTCGTTTGAAGCTGCGGGTGTGCCTGTCTTGCTGGATGCTACGTCAATCACTCCCGATCGCATTCTGTTTCTGGATGCGTTTTTTGTGGTGGTCCTTTTCCACGGAGAAACCATCGCCAATTGGAGAAAGGCGGGCTATCATGAGCAGGAAGCATATGCATCCTTCCGCCAGCTGCTGGACATGCCTCGCCAGGTGGCGACGCCGATCGTTAACAGCAGATTCCCACGGCCTCGGTACATACTCTGCGACCAGCACGATTCTGCCAGCCGTGAACTCACGAGTCGCGTCAATCCGTCTGTCACTCATCAGAACCAGCAGTCTGTGGGGGATGTTGTGTTCACGGAAGACGTGTCTCTCCAGGTGTTCATGGACCATCTCCGACGACTTGCGGTTACTCAATAAAACTTCTGCCCACATCTTTTTTTTAACGCTTGCGACACCGTACATCAATACTAAAATTGGTGTTTTTTTATTAAATTGGTACTATTGTAAAGTTGCATGACAGCTGGGTGACTGGGCGATCCTACGAAAATCAATCATCTAGGGGGCCGCGAGAGTGACCAACTCTCAACAAATCCGAACAGTGGACGACGACGATGAAAAACGAAATCAAAGCGAAAACATTAGAACAAGCAAAACGCGAAATCGCGGAAGAGAGGGAGATTTCGTTTGTTTGTTTTCTTTAAATTTAATTTAATTAAGACGAGGAAAACGAAATAAAACACGATGGAAGCAGTTCCAAAAGAAAAATTGTCAACGGTTGACAGCTTTGTGCATCCACATTGAACATCAAACAAACAGCAACATACGGGGGAGTCTGTTTATCTAACCCTGTTGGGACGCGATGTCCGTATCGTAGTCAAGTCCAGAATTTCTTCATTCTTCGCCCTAGAATTGCGCATGCGATGTGCATCGCTGCCGACCACATTCCATTTCCTCGAACGTTCATTTTTGAATGTTGAACCGATTGGGGGGAGTATGTCGGTTGTGGTGACCAGCAATCTGCATTGAAGAGTTGGTGCTCGCCCCAAATATAAAAAAAACAAAATATGTGGCTTGGATCTGTCGCTTCGCCGATGATCAATAATGATACATGATTTGGCGAGCGGTTCTCCTGAGCTCGCCGTGCGCTCTCAGCTTGCAGCGCGTGCGCCTTGGCGCGCCCGAGAAGAACCCATCAAAGCCCTTTGGCAACACGTAGTAGATGCTTGTCAACATGCACTCGAGGAACCCCCGCCCCTTGCGCAAGTCTCAAATCTTCGGTCTCAAATCTCAATCGAACATTTTCCCTCGCAAGAAAAGGCTCCCTATGTGGTTAGTCTTGGCGCCTACATTGTACACTAATCCACGAATAATCATCGCTGATCACCCATCATCAATGTGGCAACCCAACAACATGCATAATGCAACGCGGCGGCGTGTTTGTAGGGCTTTCGTGATCAAAACGGGGCGAAACGACTCGGGCATCGTGTGACGGAGTTGTTACGACAGCAAACGCAGGCGCATGGCGCGTGGCAGTGTTTTTACGTGCGCTTTGGATTGCTTCATCATATCGCAATAAGGGGCGGCGGTGATTCGCAAGTGGTTATTTGCCGATTATGCTCATTTCAATAATAATTTTTTTTTTGGTTTTGCTTATCTATTCACAGTTTTATTTACTTTGGTTTATTCTATTCTATTGTATAACGTTCTTCGCTCTGTAACTTTTAATTGATTTATTTTTTTAATCAACTATTTGTTATAATAATTAATTTTTTTGTTTTGTTTCTGTTTCTGGTGATCTGCCAATGTCGAATTCGTTCTTTGATCAGGGCCATTCACCGACGTCTCAGAACTCGCTGTTTCCTTCTTCTGGCTCGAATTCTCCTCAGGTTTCCCTAGGCTCACACGGCTCTGCGCCGCTGGTTCCTCAACCAGTCTCGTTTTCCTTCATGGACGCTGCGCCAACGTCTCACACAAGCACAGAAATAGAGAATAACGGAGACTTCACAACATCCGATGCCGACGATGATAATGAGCACGAAGACCTTGATGATGATGACAACCACAACAACGATGATGACGATGATTATGATGATAAGGATATCGATGATGGTGGTGGCTCAGATACTGGACTGACTCCGGCTCTTGCGTTCACCAATCTTTCTCCCCCTTCTTCTTCCTCGAGCGGCAATGCGAGGACACCTTCGCTTGCCACGACTGGTGGTGGCTCGTCTTCGTTAGGTTCGCAGGCAAAGCGAAGATCACGAACGAGCATCGGGTCCTCTTCTTCTTCTTCAGCTGCTTCGATCGCGAATGGGAAAGGAGAGGGAAGGACTGCATGGACGTGGGATGAACATGTTCGGTTTCTTCTTGGAATGCGTGCGTTTGGAAAAGGAAATTGGAAGGCTATCTCTCGGTTTTTGCCAAAAAAAGCTCCGAAACAAGTGCAGTCGCACGCTCAAAAGTACTTTCGAAGGCAAGGCCAAATTCATCGGAACAAGCGTTCCATTCATGATTTCTCCTTGCAGGATATCGACACCCTCATGGCGACTCCGCAGTACAGGGAATACTTTGTGTCTCTGCAAGAACAGCTCGAGCATATCAAGGCCGCTGAGCTCATGACTGTACCGCCACCGCCACCGCCACCTTCTATGATGACGATGGGATCCGCAAGTTACTCTTCAAGTCCTGCCGTGGGCGAGGACGGACAGCACGCACAAGGTCAGGGAGTAGGAATGGGTATCGGAACGGGAACTGGAACGGGAATTGGAATGGGAATTGGAATGGGAATGGGAATGGGAATGGGAGTGGGAGTGGGAGTGGGAGATGAGAGAGTGTACACGCCTGGAATCCAAAGTGCGCATCATCCAATGTACCACCATTCGCCATTTCATCAGTCCTCGTCTTACCAGTATCCGCATCACCATCAACACCAGCAAGAACAGCAGCAACTATACCAGTATCAAAACCACCCGATGCATTCTCATGCCATGCACCTGTCTTCGCAGTCTGGGTACTCACCATATGATGGGGCGGCGTCACACCCCCATCATTATCAGCAGCATCTCCGTCCCCACAATCAGCTGCAGCAGCAGCCGGGATTGAGCTATCCGATACGTCCGCAAGTTGTTCGATCAGAAGGGATGATTGTTGGAAGTGGGCCGATCACATTGTCCTCCATTGCGCCAACCCACATGCCAACTTCCGGTCTGCCAACCAATGCTGCTGCGGGGATATCGACTGCATCGACTCCAGCAAATCCCATGGGAATGTGTTCCTCGTCTGCTGGGCCCTCTGCGTCGTCTTCTGTCTCCTCGTCTGCCTCCTTGTCGTCCCCGGCAATGCCCCCATCCAGTTCAGCAGCGTCGTCTTTCATCTCTGTTCCCAAGCCTCAGCGAATTGTTGTTGGTCCTCCGCCCGGTCAAATTGCTTCGACGCATCAGCTCCCTTTTCTACCTCCCCAACAGGCTTCATTTGGTTCGCTGTCGTATGCTCCTCCTAGAAACCCAATGGCAATGTCTGCTGCAAAGATGCTTCCGTATCACGAAGTTGCAACGTACGTGAATTCGTCTGCGCCTTCGTTCACCTATGCCACAAGTTCTCGACCTTCCTTTGCGACAATCGTCAACCCGTCAGCTCATGGCCATCATCACTCCCACCAGGAACCGCAATCGCAACCGCAGTCTCCGTCGCATTCGCAAGACGAAGACGTGTACGTGGCGGCCGCCGTGATGGGCGTGAACATTCCGACCGCGGCTGGACGCTGGGTGCACACCACAACAGGCCGTCCGAACCCAGGGCAAGTGCACGAGTTGCTGCAGATCCAGCAGCGTGGATACGGAGTCACCCACGCGGACCATGGATACATGACACCGAGAACGTTTACGAACCCTCACCAAGCACAAATGCAATTTGCTACGTACTACGTTCCAAGTCCTCCACAGAATGCTCCTCCACCCGATGGAAGCTTTCCAAAGTACGGATGAACGCGGATGTGACACTGTACACCACTTGTCTTGACTCGTTTTTTTTTTTTTTGTTGTTGTTGTTTTTGGTTTTCGTTTTCTAGTTGGTTTTCTCTTTTTTGACCTATCTTTTCCCTCCGTCCTTCATCGTCGTTCCCCGATTTTCGTAAGTTAGAACTATGTGTATCTTTATTTATTTCATATCTTTTTCTTAAAAATGTTGCTGCGCGCACCGTTCCAATCGCAATCAATCCGGCATAGCGCCTGAACAATCTGGGGCGTTCCACCCACACAGCCTCGAGCCTTAGGTTGCTCAGCGGACAAAAATCCGGATTTTTATTTCGAATGCTTGTTGTTTTTACGTTCGTTCATGCATGTTGCTTGTTGTCGCCTTTATGAGATGTGGTAGTAGCGGAGGAGGGGAAGGAAGTGAAGTGCAGAACTGCGTCAGTGCACGGGAGGTTAGGGGTGTCGTCAAGAGGAAACACTGGACTCTGGGGGGGAAGCCAGTTCGGGCAGTTCCACTCGTCGGTTGTCTGCTGCGACAGAACTGCTTTTTGCCCTGGGCTTATGGGTACCATGCCGTGCGCAAAAGGAAAGAGCTGCGCAGTTCGATGCGAGCAGCAACAGTCGTAACAAATCGGTGGACTCCTTGCTTGATAGACAGGCCAGGCCACCGACACACGAAACAGGTGTCAAATTCGACTCCTTGATCCTTTCACCCAATTCAGAATTCCGCCAACATTCTTTCCTTTGTCCCATCGATAATCCCCGAATCCCCGCTCCATACATATATATATATATATATATATATATACATATATATGTACTCTCTACCCTGAACTCGAGTGTCTTTTCTTCGTATTCGTTTCCTCTCTTTCGATTTTTTCCTCTCTTTCGATTTTTCCGTTTTATTCAATCCGTTTACGCTTTTGTTGATTTTCTTATTCCTTTGTTTAAGCAAGTGTGTGTGTGCGTGTGTTAGCGAGTGAGTGAGAGTGAGTGTGAGAGTGAGTGTGAGAGAGAGACAGAGAGACAGAGAGAGAGAGAGAGATCTTACAGATGGGCGACGTCCTTGTGCGAGCTGTGCCGTCGCTTTCGTTTCAAAATTCACCGAAAAAGAGAGAAAAGACTGGAGAGTGGGCCCACTATCAGTCATCTGTGAACCATCCGCAAACGCAAACGCAAACGCAAACGCAGTCTCCTAAAGACTCGCCTAAAAGTCCGGTTTCTCCTTCATTTGACCTTCGTCGAGACTCCAGTTCTCGCGGCAGCTTCGACAATGGCGGCACAAGCTACGTCCAAAGCACGACAAAGTCATCCCCACGCACTCCAAGAATGGTTCCTGAAGATGTGTTTCTGAGCTTCCCCACGACCTTGTCGCCTGCTTCAAAACCTGTGATTTCGCAGATTGAGATTGATGAAAATTCCACGCACTACCACCGTTTTCAGTGCGTTGAATGCGATCTGGTCGTTCATTCTCCGAACCCCGGTTCTTCCAAACTGTCCGTACTGGCGGAGATTGACGCGCTGCTTGGTAACGGCACAAACTTGCCTCGTGGGCGCAGTCGATCGGAGCCGCAGGTGTTCTTGGGACCCGGCGCATGTGACGAGTTTAGACAGCTGAGTATCGCAGAGCAAGACGCCTTGATGTCGAAACGGGTTTCGTGGGCCCAGGATCTCGCAGTGCGCTACACGTATCCTCCTGCTCCAGAATCCCCAAACCTGTCTCCTGCTGTTTCGGTGTCCTCGTTTCATGAGCTGGCTCGGGACGAGCGCGCTGTTGCACTCGCGAGAAGAGAGCGCAGAAGAAGAAAGTACGTTGCCAATGACGATGAAGACGATGAAGATTATGATTTCCGATCAAAGACATCTCGGAAGAAGATTCCTGCTTCAGGTACTCTAGTAGCTTCTTCGATGGTGACCAATGCTGCGTTTTCTGTGGCTTCAAACACGAATTCCGCTGCGGCTACCGAAGACCTCTCAGCGTCGTCATCGTCATCATCATCGTCGCCAGCGTCGGACACGCCAACGAGAAACGGCTTGAGAGAAGCCGAAAGGCTGCGTATTGCAGTGTACGAAGATGGAAAGAGCGAGATGGAGGAAGCACCTCGCCGGAGAATGTCCATGCTTGAAAAGTGGAAGCAACTCCAGGCATCCGCTGCAGCGTCCAGTTCTCTGTATTCGATTCCGTCGACGTTCTCGTTTGGGTCTGCGGACTCACTGAGCCCAAGCTCGGTTCCAAGTCCGAGTTTGACGTATCCGGATGCCGATGCAGAACAAAAGGCAGCGAGCATGGCTTTTGCTCGGCGAATTTTAGTTATGGCAACGGTGGCAGCCACTTTTCCTGTTGTCTTTAACAAGGCTCAGGTTCGTCGTGTCTTTGGCGGACGCCTGTGGTCCGTGCTGGAAAGAATTGTTGGTGAAGCAAGCGCCCGTGGACTTCGCACAAGAATTCGGACACATGTTCGAAATGTTTATCGGTATGCAATCGGCACGGTTGGACGGGCGGTGGCTCGTGTAGTCGGCCTGTAAGTATTCTGCAATTGATAATCCCGTCGTTTGGAGGAAAGGCGCAGCCTGCCACGCTCCTTGTCTGCCGCAAGAAGTGTCGAGAATTGGCAGTAATGTTTCTTGTTTTTCCTTTTTCCTTTTTTTGTAATTGAATTGTTAAGCATCAGTGGGTGGAAGGTCTGTTTACATCATTGATAAGTGGGAGTCATGATGACACACAAACATACACAAACACACAAACCGAAACCCCAAGTATTTGTAAATTAAGAGAAAATGCAAGGACGGATTTTCCGATGACCCAGTCTCACCATGTTTTCAACAGATTCAACACAGACACGGAAGAGGGACAGCGCCCCACTACGTGTATGGATTGTCTTCGGGTGCGACCTTCGAAGTTGCTGGACTCGGCTGTAGCGGTGAAACGGGTGAAACATGGCCAGAGCGACGTGGTGACAATGGATTCAGAATAATGTTTGTATCGGATGGCGACGAAACGGCGTACGGATTCGCAGCGGGGTCCCGAGACATTGACAGTGGCGAAAGCGATGACGGCGGCTTCGAGAACTGGGATTGCACAGCGTTCTTGTCAATCGAGCCCTTTCGAGAAGGAGAACGGTTGCGGCCAAAGTTGCTCTCTTCGTCGCTACTGCTGCTGCTGGTATCGCCACGCCCGTCACTTCCATCATCGCCATCGTCATCAGACGAGTCACGGAAGATGCGCTTGAATTTGGCAAAGCTGGGACGGATCTTCTTCTTTTCAATTTGCTCGAGCTGTTTTTGTGCTTTTGCACGGTTTGACTTGCGGATCGGCGCAGGCATCACGGGCACGCATTTCCCAAGTTTGGTGTACGCAGTTGGACGAGCATGTGTGAGCAAGGATCCGAGAACCGGCAGTTTGAACACAAGAAACGGAAAGCTCAGGAGTCCAAACAACGTCTTGGCCCAGTACAAGTCCGCTTTGAAAACCCATTCCTTGTGGGACCAGTCGTTTCGCTCGTCGATACGAGTGGGACGTGCAAACGCAGACAACGTGAGCAAAAGTATGCACAGCAAGAACAGACATGCGTCATAGATGATAAGCGGTGCCATGCGACCTCCGCGATGCGCATACTTGTCTCTTCCGAAGCATCCCTTTCCAACCGGTTGCTCCTGCAGATAGTACACTTCGTCTCCCTCCACAAGCGCAGCTTGTGAGGATGCAAGCCCTGCATCAACGGCATCCTGGCGATGTGCAAAGCCGCCCTTCTTCTTCGAGTAAGGAAGTAGGAAAAACGCAGCCCAAGTAAAGAATATCTGCACCAAGAAAAATGCGCATTCAACGTAGATGAAGTCGTTCTGTCCTGGGCCCTGGTCTTTTTCGTTGCAGGTGCTGTCACCATTGTCGTTTTGTCGGTTCGCACAAGCATAATACTGTGCAGCACCAACGATGACGCCAATGAACCCCAGCGTGATGCACTGAAACCCGCGGAAATCAAGAACGTACTGGATCAGCTGATATTCATCTGTCCGGTCCTTCATGAAGAAGATGAAGAAGAACATTGCTTGCTGGACTCCAACAAACGGCAGCAAGCAAATCACCTTGATCAGCCAGAACCAGAATTTTCGAATCTGAAGCCAAAACGACAAGTCAAAAGGATACATTGTGTACAAAAACCATCCTCGGAACCTGGTGCCGCATCCGCAGCAGCAGCGCTTCTTGAGCTGCGTCAGCCTTTGATTGTCGTTGTCATAAATACGGTCAAATCGCTCACACTGTGCATCCCGTGTAAGCTTTCCGCGAACTGCACCTGTTGCCTCGATCTTGATGTCCGGCGTGATATCATCCACAACGCACCCAACTGTCCGCTGCACAAACTTGGGCATGTCCTCGTCAATGACGTTCATCTTGACAAGCTTCATAACCTTGTCCACGGACTTTTCGACCGTTCGATCGACTACTCTAAGAGCTTTTCCGTACCATTTCTCCTTCTTCTTTTGCATGTACGTCTTGAAAAACTGCTTCTTTTCCGCTGCATATGAGTCGAGCTTATCGGTTATCGTCGACGTCTTCTCCTTCACTTTGTCAGCAGTCGCAGAAAGATGGCCGCTGGCGACCTCCATTCCTTTCTTCGCTTTGGAAAGAAGACTACCCGGAGAAAACGATGACGAAGAAGCAGACGCAGACGCAGACGCAGACGCAGATGGTGGAGGAGAAGGAGAAGGAGGATCATTTCCTCCCGATCCTCCAGCGCTTAGCATTTCACCCTTTCAAGCGAATGAACAGAAGAACAGGGGGTGGTGAAAAACTCTTCTATTATATGTGTATCGCTGGACCGAAAAGAATGCTCTCTCTCACACTAACTGCCTTGGTGCAAAAAACAACTGAAAAATGTCTTGTTTTTTTCCTTTTTTTTAATTTTAAGCAGAATGTGCTTGTAAGAAAATTGGACGAGGAAAAAGCTGGCGGTTGCTTCATGCCTGCACCGGTCCTCTTTTGCGTCTTCTGTTCGTCTTGAGCAGACGTCTCTCGATTGAGGTTTGCTGACGTTCCGGGTTTCCGAAACCGGTTTGCTTGCATACATTTTTTGTTCTTGCTTTTTGTTTTTTCTATGTTGCCTTTTTTTCACCATTCTTTTTCTTTATTTACACGTTATGGATACCGCGGTTTGTTACGCGACCGATGTGGCGGAATTGGAGGCGTCGTTGAGATCCAGCAGACGATGAACCTTTTTGTTGCGCTCTCGTCGGTTCGCCAAGACTTGAGACTCCATTTCCTTGACTCTGTCTTCCCAAGTCTGGACTCTTCCATGCCCGACAGCAGACAACTCGGACGCATTGGCTGCTGCCAAGCCGCCAAAATCAGTGTCATTTCCCAGCCGCATGTTCCCGGTGCGCGAGCTTTGCCGGCTTGTTTTTCGTAGGGACGAAACAGACTCGGAGGACGGTGCTCTTGAAACAGATCTTCCGGTCGTGGAAGGAGCATATGAAGGTCGGAAAGAGCCAGTAGTGGATGCCACGGTGCGGGAGATGGATCCTGAGACTTGGGAACCACCGTGACCATGGGGGCTTTGGGAGCCCACCGTACTTCCGTGCGTCTTGAGAGATTTGAGAGTGAACGGATTGAACATGGCTTCCTGCGACATTCGCTTTTCGTGCGGTGTTTTGGACAAGATAAGGCGAACCGCCGCGTAGGAACTCGAGACTCCGTGGCCACACAATGCAGCGATCTGTGGATACGAGCGGAAAATCAGTGAAATAGGGTCCAGTATGGCGAGCATAGACACTTCGTTGGATGCGCCACCGTCCGCAGCCGGTGCAGGCGGTGCTTGCGCAGTCTGAGACACGTACACGCATCGGCCGGCATCGAATATCCCCGAAACAGACGAAAACTTGAACCCGGGAGAAGGAAGAAACGTGCCCATTAAAGCACCAGCATGGACATCGACCATTGCAACCGACGATTCCGTCAAGCAGTACAGCACGCCGAGTTCAAAAGCGTACTTGAGACACTTGATTTCCGAATCCAGTTGCAGCGACCGTCCAGGGAAAAAGTACACAGAGGACGGATCATCGTGCAGCACAGCGCATGCTACGTTCTCGGATACCGCAGCGATAAGCTTGACTGGGTTGGCCTTTAGTCTTTCCTTTCGAAACAGCGCGTCGCTTCGTAAGAATCTCATCATTCCCATCAAGGTATCCACTACGTACACTTGAGCATTTGGGCTGCCAAACGCAATGCAGGACGCCGCGCTGGAATAGTCCACCGCGGAAATGCTGGTGAACGGAAAATGCCAGCACTTCTGGCGCGCTTCAGTTCCAGAATGGCGCGAAAAAATGGTTAAAACCGCATCCCCCATCGACACACAGAGCATCAGGCAGTCATTGGGCTTTGGTCCAGCGCGGATGAACGCAGAGTCGCCGGATCCGCTTATGATCGGTCCTGAAATTGCGATGTTCTGCGAACTTGCAAGTGCCGAACAGTCGATTTCATGGATTTGGAACTGACGATCGCCGAAGTCCACGAGCAAGAAGCGGTGGTCCGCAGAAATGGACAGTGCCTGGATTGAGCCAAGCGGAGACAGCGAGTTTTGCGTGCAGGGAACAGCCGATCCGTCCACATAGACCGCGTTTCGAAGAATAAAAACATGGTGCTGGAAGTCACCGGCTTCATGAGTAAACGACACGCTCGACCGCTGGATGCTGGCTTCGTCTTCCGGGCCGCAGTCAGAGCCTGGACCTGAGCCTGGGCCTGAGCCTGGGCCTGAGTTGGAGTTGGAGTCGGGCACCTTGATCTCGCATACCGGCTCCATTGATTGGGATGACACCACTCGGAATGTTCGGTCCTGAAGAAACGAAGACATGAAGTGGTCTCTCGTCATTGGATGCAGCGGCACAGGATACGAGACTGTGTGACTAGGACATACCGACGCTGCCGAAAATCCAACTGCGACATTCTTGCTATGCATTGTGCTGGATCCGTTGTTCGTCATACTCGTGTATTCATGCAGCATATTGTACACTAAGGAAAATAAAAAGGCAAAGACGATGTTAATAAAGGGGGCAAAAAGAAGACGTCTGCAAACGTCTGGGAAAGGCCTTCAATCGTCTGCTCCTACGCTGCTTTGTTCTACAGCAGTCAACTCAACACCTATCCGATGATCCAATGACTCTCTCTGGGTGTGGTGGTCGTGCGCCTACATTATACCCTGAACATGCATATCTACGAATAGACATGCATATTCAATCTTGCATCCCGTTGCCGGGAAGGGGATAGGCCCCCCAACACGCCTCACCTTGTTCCTGAGAAGGGTGCATTTGGATTCTGACGGCCCTAGCAGCAGGCGTAGTGACACGTGGTCTCTTAGGAGGTCTGCGGGACCTAGGAGGCCCTGTATCGAGCGGCGAAGGCGCAGGCGAATGCGTCGTCCCAGCGCACTCACGCCCACATTTGAATTAAAAAATGAAACCAAAAACTAGACTGAATTTTGGCCGAGCGTGGATAGGCACGAATTCCTGTGGAGCAAACGTGCTAGTGTCGGCCAGTATCGACCGTGTCTGTTTATGCATACTTCCTTCCGTATGCATGACAATGACGTGTTATTATTCTTCGGCTGACCATTTTGGTGGAGAGTTTTTCTGCTCGATGCTGTTGAAGTCCAATCCTGTGACGCGCTGCGGTATTTTCATAATTGGGGGAGCCTTCTTGCGGTTTGCAGGACGTATGAGGAACTCGAACGTTCCATCGAACTTTGTGCGTTGCGTTGTCGGGAAGCCTTCTGCACCAACACACATCGATCAATTGAACTGCGCCACTTTGTGACGCAACATGTTTCCCTTTTTTTGTGTAAAGTCTAGTCCGAGCCTACAAAACGCAGGGTTTGCACAAAAAGAGAGTGCCACCACTGTCGCTGGTTGATCTGTTTTTTGGGTGTGGCTACTCTGTCGTTCTTTCTCTTTTCTTTTTCTTTTTTTTTGTGATCCAGCTGATTGTTTTTCCCTTGCCCGTAGACAAGCGTAACAAACCAAAACGGATAACAAGAGGGAGAGGCATGTCTGAATCAATCACTGGGTTTGAGGATGACTTTTCGCAGGGATTGTCGCCGGATCGGTGGATGGCGTACGAGATGAAATGGGGAGCTGGTAATAATGGTGTGGTGAGCGAGTACATAGGAACTGAATCCGACCGTGTTGTCCTTTGGAATGGACAGGATTTAGGAGACAGGGAGACGGTCGCGCTGTACGCTCATGGAGAACAGTTTACCTCCAGTCCGATCAAAACAGCAGTTGCTGGAATTGGATCAGGAAGAGCAAGGAATGGTGCTCCGTCGAGAGTCGGCGCATGTCTGGCCAGCCGAGACTATTTTTGCTCTGGAACCTTCGAGGTGGATCTGAAGGTGTGCAATCCGTGGATTGGGCAAAGGCAACTGACTGGTCAGCCGCCGAGCGGTGTGCTGTTTTCGATGTGGACCTTTGGGTACGAGGAACACTTTGCGGACCAGGCGAACCCCGGCACGCTCAACCAAAGAGATCTGCAATACCAGCCCAAGGTTCGGCAAGGCTCGACGGGTGCATTCTACAGCACGGTGAACACTGAAATCGACTGTCCGGAGATGGGCAAAGCTGGGAGCTTCACAGAAGGTCTTTTCAACTGCTACATGACGGAGGTCACTGGAAACATCCAGACCTTCCGGTATCCAAACAACATCATGGATGGTCGTTACCATCGCTACGCGTTCACCTGGGAAACAGAACTTGTACCTCTGGAGGGTCTGCAGGATTCTCAGGTAAAGAAGTTCAACGGACACTTCAGAATTTCGGATCCCAGCGCTTTTCCCAACTATCAAGGCTACGCTATTACTACGCAAGACGGAAAGTGGTTCTGCAACCAGGGGAAGCGAGTGGTCTTCTACGTGGATGGTCAAAAGGTGGGCGAATCCGGAGTCTGCTCTGCTGTGGCGTCCCGTTTGATCATTGGTCTGTGGTTTCCCTCTTGGGCTGGCGTGGCTGCTTGGGAATTTTGTCGATTCAATGTGGCCCGAGTCGCCTATAAGCCATACCACAACGCCGGCGACGTGTGGGACCAGGCTGAAAGCTATCCATACTCCGGCAGTGTGGCCATTCTCCCCCCGAAGGGAATGCCGCCAACATCGCGACTTGCAAAAGAACAGCGAGAGGGTTTCCAGGAGAACTTTGAGTCGTCGTCGGCTATGCTGACACGATGGAAGGTTTCCGAGCGAGATGTTGCTCCGAACTCCACTTCACATGGGTGCGTTCCGGAAAATGTCCAACTGGATCAAGCAGGAAAAGCACTACTATGGGGTCACGGAGACACGCTGACGTCGACCCCCATTCGCCCTGTTGCGGAGGGCGCGGAGATGCTCCCAGGCGGCAGTTACCGCATCAATCAGTACACGCGAGTGGGGTCTTCTTTGACGACAAGCATGGCGCACGGCCCGGGAACGTTTGAAGTAGATTTTGTAATCGAACCGAAGGTGTACGATGGAACCACGGTCAGCAGCCAGGAGCCTTCTGGAATGGTGTTCCGCATCTGGAGCGAATATGAGGAGGAGCACACGAATTCATCCAACAGTGCCACGGAAGACGACCCTCAGTTTAATCCAGACAAGGCAGCTGCACGCACAAAGCCAGATGGCTCGCAAGAGTACGTGTCTACAACGTGGTCGAAATTCCAGTTCGACGCTGGCCTCGGTGGCTCGTACAAGAACGCCGTGTGCTCAACAGCCACTTCCCCTGCCGAAACGGAGTCGTCGAATGTGACGCTTGGAAGCTCGCTTGCGGACGGAAGCCTGCACACTCTAAAAGTGGTCTGGGAGGCAACGCAGCAAGTGGACTCGAACATCAAGGACGCGGACGTCTCCTTTTGCAATGGTTACTACAGGCTTATTCCATCCTCAAAGTCGAAGAGCGCAGCATTCTATTCCCTTCCGCTTATTCGTACCGATGTGGGGACATGGGCCGCCCTGCTGGGCTCCAAGTGCACGTTTTTCTTGGATGGAAATCAGATTGCGCAATTCTCAAAGTATGTATCGCCCATTGCTGCCCGTCTCAGTATTTCAGCAATTTTCCCGGAAGAGACGATGCCAAGTCCGTGGGAGTTTGCAGCTGTTGAAGTGCGTGGAATCCGCATCACTCCGACCACTAGCGCCGGTGCTGTGTGGTTCCAGAGAGGCACTGTGCCTCGCGGCTTGATCACTCCGCAGTACGTCTATCAGGCGGTTCTTGCGCAAGCCCAGCTTCAGCCTGTCAAGTTTGACTCGGAATACCGGGTTGGCTTTGCTACCAATGTGAAGCACCAGCCTCCTCCGTCCAAGACGCTGGCAGAGCTTGAGCCAGGTTTGCAAAAGTGGAAGCTTGCGGAGTCGACAAAGGGGACTGCCTCGCTTGAATCCAGTTTCCACTTTCCCTTTGCTCAGCCAACTGTCCCGGATTACAAGGATGGTCTGTCCTTGCGCATCGAAGCTGCGCTCGGCGACATGGACAAGCGCCTGAATCAAGCGGATCGGAAGGCCCTGTACGAGCTCTTTCGCAAAGGCATTCTGCGTGATTTTGTCTTGGAGTTCGACAGCAAAACTCTTCGTCAATAAGTCGACACGGGTTTGGCTTGCTGTCTTCTCTCTTTGTTTTTTCTTTTCTTTTCGAGGAATGCCACCTCGCAGGAAACGAACACACACACGAGTGACCGGGCACCAAACGAAAAGCTAGACAAAACGAAAAGGAAAGGGTGAAAAAAAGGAGTCTCGTTCTAACAGATAATAAGCCAATGCATGTAAAAGTTGGAGCCACCGTGTTCTGCGTTTACTTGGTGTTCTTCGACAAGACTGGGATCGTAGATCCCTGGTTGATTCCACAAACTCCTCTCGGGTCGGAAGAATCTCGGCTGAGTTTGAAATACCCAGCATCGGCCCACTTTGTGCCCCAGCTGTTCTTGATGATCCAGTACCGCTCGACCTTGCCCGTAATGCTCTTCTCCTCGCCCCAGCCGACACTGAGCACTGCATGGTCGAGGGAAGTTGGGTCGCATCCAAAGATCGGCTTGAAGATTCCGGATCCACTGAAAAACTGCAGCAACTCCGCGTTCAGCAACACAGAAACCGGTCCGTGAGCATACATGCCGGCAGCGATCTGGGAGTCGTCTACAGGCAACGCAATGTACGAGTCGATCTGTGCAACGAGCTCGTCGGTCGGTTTCAACGAACACGTGCGGTTGCAATACGACGGTCCATTGCCGCAAAACGTGGTATTCTTGTTTGCCATGCATGGATAACAGCCATCCTTTGTCAGTCCGCAGCACAACGGATAGGTCGTCTCTGTTGCAATTCCCCCTTTCTCCTGTATCCAGTCATACACCAAGTACGGCCAACCTCCGAAAACAGAGCAGTCCTTGTCGTCGCAGTCCAGAATCATTTCCACGGAAAGATCCTCGAGCTTTCCCAGCCTCTGTGCACGCTGACCTGTCATTGCTCCAAGTGCCGAGTATGCGTAGCAGTCCCCGACGGTCTGATCCTGCACAGCCGTCACCACATTTTTCTCGCGCCAGTCAAATGAAGAGGGCAAATCCGAGTCTCGGCGGTCTGGAGAAATTGATACTGCGAGCCGTGACGACTGGATAGAAGATGACAATTCCGTCGCGGATGTCTGAGGCAACAAGCGATACGCGCGGAATTCTTCTGCGGAAAGATCCATGAAAGGCCCGTCCATCCCAAACTGTTCGTATCCATGAAGCTCCCTTGAACGCTCATTGAACTTGTCCACATTCCGTACATTTTCCGCAAACTTTTCAAATCTTTCGACGAACTCCGCAATGCTCACATATGTTTTCTCATGTTTAGCCATCCACGATTCAAAATCACGAACGTCCACAGCTGCGCTCGAAACAATAAGAATCGACAGCAAAACCACAATCACTCCGCCACCGCAACGCAACACCATCCTTCCTCGCTCGTTCGGACTACCTGCTGCTCTCTGCCCTCCTTGTCCACAAAGGTAGAAAATGCAACCAAAAAAAAAAAAAAAAACTGACGAAAGGGAAAATGTAACGAAACCACAGCCGAGCCGCTGCCATTTATTGCGATATGATGAAGCAATCCAAAGCGCACGTAAAACACAAAAACACTGCCACGCGCCCATGCGCATGCGTTTGCTATCTTGGCAACTCCGTCACACGATGCCCGAGTCGTTTCGCCCCATTTTGATCACGAAAGCCCTACAAACACGCCGCCGCGTTGCATTATGCATGTTGTTGGGTTGCCACATGGATTATGGGTAATCAGCGATGATTATCCGTGGTTCGTGTACGGCGTAAACGTGAAGAAACAGAAAGCCCGGTTGTAGTGGCTATCGGGCAATTTTCACACTTTTGGAAGGCCCGCACAATCGTTCGAGTTTCCAGCTTCCCAAAACGTTCTGTAATATGAAGCGGACCAGTTTGCTCAGTAAAACCGCAACGATCACAACAAGGTGAGTAAGGAAAACACAAAGACGACGATGCGTAACCCTGGGCCCAGTGTACGGTATTCATCGTTGCGAAATCCCGAGAGAGGTGAGGCTGCAGGCTCTGCGGCTTCTGCAAGCGCTGTTGGTTCGGGAGCAGAAGACGAGCAGCTTACATCGCTGTTCTTTGGGCATGTTTCAGTCACAAAACTGACGAAATGGATCGTTTACTCGTGCATTCTTGCATTTTTGGCTGCGATATTTACGGGCTGCGCCATGAATACAGGGTACCCCTGGTGGATATACAGAAATTCGGCAGACAAAAATGCTGAGGTTTTTGTTTATCTGAACTCAAATGACGTTTCGTTTCTCAAAGAAACAAAGTCGATTGCAGAAGCCGCGTTTGCAATGACGTTTCTTTCGTTGTTCTTCATGATTTTGGGGTTGCTCTGCAGAAAGTCGTTCCCTCTTCTCTTTTCAATGATGTGCATTTCTTCGCTGTTCCAACTCGTCGGCACTGCTCTTTGCATCGCCAGTCCGTGGAGGTTCCGTAGCGAGTTTGTTCCTGATTGCTTCTGCACCGATTTCGACCACGATGGAAAGACCCCGGTTGTATGTATTATCACTTTTCCTGTACTTCCTGTCCTTCTTTTTTCTTTTTTTATTATTTTTTGTGTTTGTCGTTTGCAGTTTTGCTCGATTCTCCATGACTTTCTTCCTTTTCTTTCTTGCTGACTTACTAGCTTGCTGACTTACCTTCTTACTTACGTTCATTAAACTGAAATCAAGTGTGAATTGCGAACGTTTTCGGGCAACGTGGCCGGAACAACGCAGTGGGGTGGCTCGAATGGATACTTGTTTGCCATTCTCGGTTCGCTTTCATCCATTGCAGTCAGCTCAGCTCTGTTTTATTCAGTCTACAAGATTGTTCGATCAAAGTACGACTACTGATTTGCGGCTGCTTGGGAATTACAGCTTTCGTTAGCACATTCATTTAATTAAACAAGCCTCCCTCGATGCAAAGAGTTGATTAATTGTGTCTGCCAGTGCAGTCAGAAGGCTGGAAGGAGCCAGTGCCTTGCAGTCTAGGGTCAACACCGAGCTCGACTCCGAAGTCCCTGCAGAGATCATACACCTCGTGGATCATCTGAGCTTTGCGCATCGGTGGAGCAAACGAAGACTGTATGGAGTTCAGAGCCAGTCGAACAACGTCTCTCTTGCTAAGCTGCCATTCCTTCACCACACTTCGAAACACATCTCCAACATACTGGCCGTCGCAGAACTCCGGATCATCGCTTGCCAAACACACCACGACTCCTCTTTGGAAAAGGGATCTCATCGGGTGGTCTGTGATGTTCGCAACGACATTGAGACAGACGTCCGACACTGGACAGACCGTTACCGGAATCGCGGTCTTGATCACTTGGGCAACAAGCTTCTCGTCCTTGCACATTGATGTTCCGTGATCAATGCGGTCCACAAACAAGTCCAAAGCTTCCCAGATGTACTCTGGTGGACCCTCTTCTCCTGCGTGAGCAACCGTCTTTAATCCAAGTCGTTTGGCACGCAGCAATACATCGCGGAACTTGGAAGGCGGATTTCCCCTTTCAAAAGACGATAAACCCAGCGCATCAATCATCGCGAGGTGCGGAATGAGAGACTCCAGCATCGAATTTGCATCTTCTGCGCTTTTCTCCCTCTGAATGCAGGGGATCACTGCAAAAGATGTGCCCCACCGCGCAGCTGCTTCTTCGCAGCCCCCCAAAACTCCGAACAGCACCTCTTGTATGGCGACGCCTCTTTCCGTGTGGGTTTGCGGATCAATCATCAGCTCCATATGACGAACTCCCTGCTTCGACACCTTCTCCATCAGCTCGAGCGTGATTTGACGAAAATCTTCTCGGGTTCGAAGTACGTGCACCGACGCCTTGTAAACTTTCAGGAGGTCTGCAGGAGAATCAAATTTGGTGCGAGCGAGACGAATCTCTTTCGGAGATGCAAACGGAATCGCAACTCCGTTCTTCAGGGACAGTTGAAACAATGTCTCGGCACTGATTGCGCCTTCCAAGTGAATGTGCAGCTCGGCTTTCGGTATTTGCTTTGCCAGGAGCTCCGTGTCCGATAGGAATGCATCCGCCATAATATTAAAAAAAGAAATTCGCTCCCTCCTCCTCTTTCCACCTTTTCTTTGCTTCTCTGTCCTCGCCTCTCGAAATCAATGCGCGTGTCGGTTTGCTGCGTCTCGTTCAGTTTATTTTATTTTCAGTTTGTTTGGGTGAACGAACGAGTACAAGAAACCTCTCAATGGAACTTCTATTTGCTTCTGCTTCCCGCAAGAAAAGCACGCGATTTGCCTGCTCTCGTGCATAAAGCGACTGCTTGTTTCAAAGTAAAATAGCGTTTACTTTTGCATTAGCACCATTTTGCCCTTTGCGTTTTAATTTTTTAATATGAAGAAAACCGCTGGGCTTTCGCTTCCGTATCCTTCTTCTTCCTTCCATTTGTGAATCGTCTATATTGTTTACAAACCATTGCGAATCATTGCTGACCACCCATGCGTGCGGTCTTGCATCGGAACCAAATGAGAATTTAGTTCAATTCAGAGACGGAGGGTAGACCCCAGTATGCCGAACCAATCTTCACTATTCAAATCTCGATCCAGACGTGCCGGACATGACGGGAATCGGAGCACCTTGTTTTCCGCCTAGCCGCTCGAGAATATTGCAAGACGATCGGAGTTTCTAGAAGTTCCGGAAACCATTTCAAGTGGCCACCGAGTGTGACGCGAGAGTTGGTGGGTGTCAGGACCCCAAAACGGAAGCAGCTGAAGTATGGTTGGCTGCCTATGCATGCATTACGATGGACGTCTTTCGCTTCCTCAACATAGTCCTCCGTCGTAGACGCCTGACGAAGGCACGATCCTCGAAGCTGAGGCCAGCGCGCAGCAGACTGCAGAACAACATGCCTGCTTACGGGGAAGTTTGGATTTCCCCCGTGCCGCAAGCGAATTGATCTGATTTGGACAGGAAAGATGGATGATCCCGAGATTGCAAAGCTTGCGAGTTCGCTGATTCCAAGGTCGTTTGTTCAAACTGGAGCCGATGCGCTGTCCTATCGTCACTCGGTACTCAAAACACTGCTAAGTCAACGCAGAATTCCAGAGCATGGAGTCGATGAATTGACGATTGAGTGGATCGTCAATGAGCTTGCGGGAATGGATTCGAATAACCACAAAAGTATGGCTGTCTGGGAGATCTGAAAGTGCTGTTGCTTGATTTTCTTCCTTTTCTTCTTTCTTCCATATGTTTTAATTTTACTTTATAATTCTTGTCGTATTTTTTTTTAAATTTAAGACGAAGAAAACGACCTTTTGTGTTCTGACCTTGGAGAATCTCGTTGGCGGTAGACTCGGTGGGTGCTGGAGAACGAGAAGGACGTGTGATATGCCCACTTGTGCAAAAGAGAAATCTGTACTTGTCGCACGGAATTGGCCGTTCAGGAGATCTTCTGTCTTCGCAGCCAAAAGCACCAGGCTCGTCATTGCTCAACGTGCTTACAAATAAGTATGCATTTATTCTTTCTTTCTTTCTTCACCAAACCCCCCAAAGACAGACGGGATCACATCGAACAATCCAAAAATTCAGAAGTTCAAAAAGATTCAAAAGATTCAAAACAAAAACAAAAACAAAAAAACGTGAGACTGAAATTTCAACTAATTGTCTGCGCAGCATGGTTCTGGATTTGATCAAGACATCTGGGGTGAAGGCATGCAAAGAAGCCATCGTGGTGCCCTGTGCAACTGGAATGACGCTTTCACTTTGCTTCCTGACATTGATGGCAGAAAGGAAACAAGCAAAGTACGTCGTATGGTCGCGGATTGATCAGAAGACGTGTGTTAAATGTATGCTTACCGCAGGAGTGGAGCCTATTGTGGTGGAGCCAGTGCTCCATGGAGACAGCTTAGTAACAAATGTTCAAGGGATAGAGGATGCGATCTACAGCGCTGGAAAAGATAACGTCCTCTGCGTGTTTGCGACAACGAGCTGCTTTGCTCCACGAACTCCCGACAAGGTCATACCAATATCTCACATATGCAAGCGTCTGGACGTGCCGTTCATCATCAATAATGCATATGGTGTGTATTTGAAAAAATGCATGGCGCACATTCAGGAAGCATGTCATTCGGGTCGCGTCGACGCGTTTGTCCAGTCCACTGATAAGAATCTGTGCGTTCCGGTTGGGGGTGCGATCTTAGCATCGCCGAATGCAGCATTTGTGCAAAAAGCTGCGCAACTCTATCCAGGCCGTGCATCCGCCGCACCAACTCTCGACACATTCCTAACTCTGCTGCATCTTGGACGCAGCGGATGGGCAGCTCTGGTGTCACAGCAAGAAAGGAACTTTGGAAAACTCAAACTGCAGCTTCAGCAGTTCGCAGCAAAAGTGGGCGAACGAGTCTTGTCCACGGACACCAATCCAGTTTCTCTTGCAATGACGCTGGCGAACATTGACATCTCGCAAAAGAGTCTCGGGGGAATGTTGCTGTCTCGACATGTTTCCGGTGCTCGAATGAATGTCACGACCGGAAACCAGTCGAAAATCGGGACTGTCTCATTTCGAAATTTCGGACAGCACTCGGATGCTTATCCAGCGCATGCTTATCTGAACATTGCCTGTGGAATCGGGATGCAGGAACCTGAAATCCAGGCACTGATGGACACGCTTGCAAATTGCTACGCAATTCTCGCAGATCAACGCCGATCAGGCAGCGCCAGCGACGAAGACGTCGCTACGAAGCTCTAACAGTAAATCAAAAAAGCACAAGACAACGTCAGACCGGAGAGGCGTCGCACACACTCTCTCGCATTCTTGCAGTTGCACTCGTCGCCATCTCATTTTTTTTCTTCTTCAAAATACACCGTCAATCTGATTTCTCCGGGTCATTACTGGTGTTGTTGGAGCAGTACATGGAATCCGGGGTCATAACCCAGTCCATACGAACATCGAAATCCGATACGGGAATGTCGTTCAGAATCTGTTCTCGCAGCGACAGTGCGATTGTCTGTGGTTTGTTGGGAAACACAGAATAACATTTCTTCAGAAACTTGTCATAGTATCCTTTTCCGTGGCCCAAGCGATCGCCCGCGGTCGTGAAAGCAAATCCAGGACACAGGACCAGCTCAAGCTGCTGAATGTCCCATACTTTTCTTCGTTTGGAGAATGAATCGTCTCGAACAGGCTCGGGAATTCCCCACTTGTTCAGAACAAAGGAGGACAAGTCGGAAATCGAAGAAACTTCAACCATGTCCAATTCATCAACGAAGGGAACAGCAGATTCATTCGCGCTCGCGCAAGTATCAATACTGTTGATTTGACGGCGACCATTGGTACCAGTACCCGTACCGCTCGTCAAGGCTTTGCCTGGCTTGATAGGAACCACTGGCACAAATAGAGTCTTTCCAAGTTCAAGAATACGTCGTGCAATATGAAGCGTCTGGATTTCAGGTTGACCAGGCATCGACATGTAAAGACTAATGGAACTCACATTCCGAAACAATGAGCAATTTTCAAGTCTGTCAAACAGCTGTTTCGACTGCAAATCAATCACCTCCAAGCTGATCGTCGATAGTTTCTGAGCCAGAACTCTTCGTAATGCCTTTTTCGAATGCGAAATCGTTTCCACACTCATCCCCAAATCCTCTCAACAACACAACACACCAAACCTGGATAAATAATTAAAGTGAAAAATAGAAGAAAAAGGATCAACCCAGAGAGACCGAGAGTAGGAGACTCTCGAGGCCAATCGAGGGATCGACGTTCGATCCTCCCCCTTCCCCCAATCACAGTGACGCAGTCGTACGCAACAAAGGCTCGTGACGTTTTTTGATCAGCCAGTTTTTCCAAGTGTTTATTGAGCTTCGTACAATAGCAGTCGTTTTTCTTGTGATTTTTGTCTTCTGTGGTTTTAATTAATTAATATTTGCTTTGTTTTTTGTTTCTCTGTCTCTAGTTGTGTGCTGTTGGCTGATGTGTATATAGAGTGAATATGAGTGAGGACACAATTCAGATTTTTGCGCGAGTGCGTCCGTCGAAGAATCCGTCACCGCTATTCAAGTGTTTTGCAACGTCGGATGAGTCTCGAGTGGAATTCTCAAAGCCTCGAGACTCGAAGGATGGGTATATTAACAATCAGCGAGAGTTTTACGAATTCAGGTTCAACGGTGTGTTTGATCAGCCTACAAAGCAGGAAGAGATCTTTGATGTTGTGGCTCGAAAAGCGTGTCAGAATGCACTGGATGGGTACAACTCGACTATCTTTGCATATGGACAGACCGGCTCAGGAAAGACGTTTACCATTACGGGTGGTCCAGAGAAGTTCTCCGATCGCGGAATGATTCCGCGCTCGCTTTCGCACATCTTTGAAGAGTGTCGAAAACGGTCAGATGTGCAGTACTCGATCTACATATCGTATCTTGAAATCTACAATAACAATGGTTACGACTTGCTGGATCCTGGCCATGAAACGCAGAAAATCGAGGATCTTCCAAAGGTCATGCTGTACGAGGATGCAGAGTCGAATTTGCATTTGAGAAACCTCTCTGCGCACCTGGCAACATCCGAAGAGGAAGCGTTGAATCTGCTTTTTTTGGGAGACACAAACAGAATGATATCGGAAACCCCAATGAACTTGGCGTCTTCGCGGTCACACTGCATTTTCACCATTTCTCTTGAAGGACGGCAGGTAGGATCTGATCTGATTCGGAGGTCCAAGCTGCACTTGGTCGATCTGGCAGGTTCCGAAAGAGTGTACAAAACAAACGTTGACGGTCAGACGCTGATGGAGGCACGGTACATCAACACAGCGCTGCATTTCTTGGAGCAGGTTATTGTTGCGCTTTCGGAAAGGTCAAAAGGCAAAAAGGATGTGCATATTCCGTACAGAAATTCGCTGCTGACGTCTGTGCTGCGGGACTCGTTGGGCGGAAACTCGAAAACGGTGATGATTGCGACGATCAATCCAGAGCAGTCTCATGTAGAAGAGTCTGTGTCAACTTGTAGATTTGCCATGCGCGTCGCATCGATTCGGCAGGCCGCGCAAATCAACGAAGAGATTGACCCAAAGCAGATGATTTCACGACTGAAGAAACAGATTTCGGAATTGAAGGAGGAAATCCATTTCTTGAAGGGTCAGAACGGAGACGAGGGTGACGATATTATGCTCGAGGCCGACAAGAAGAGATGTTACGAACTTGTGAATGTCTACGTAGAGGATGCCGCACCTGACGCGACGTTGGTAGTCGGACGAATGACCTGGATCCAGGAATGCTTCCGGGTCTTTAAAACATTGGTGCTGCAGTCGCGGACCGGTGGATTTGTTTCAAATGGACCAAAGCCATCGTCGGCTCCTTCAGCTCTCATTCAGTCACCCACGAAGAGAAAAGGTGCTCCCCTGAATTTCCCCGTGGACATCGAGGAAGCGCCACTCAATGATGCAAAGGCTGCGATCTTGCAAGACCAGGTTAAGAATTTGCAACTGCAGATATCCCAAAGGGACAACGAAATCAACATTCTTGTATCCATGTTGAAGAAAAAGGGTGCCAAGACGACTGTTTCAGAGGCATGCACGCAAACGTCTTTGAATCCGGGTGCCCCAGTCAGTCCGTCGAAGCCGGCACCAAGCAGTGGGTCAGAGCCACAAGAGTCTGCTTTCAGAAGTACGTCGGATGCGCCTGTTCCGGTTGGAAAGCCAAGCATGTCGGTGTTGTCTGATCCAAATCTGCTTGCAGACCGAAACAAATACTTTGAGATGTTTCGAAAGTCGTATCGCAAGAATGAGATGATCGAGGAGAACAAAATCGCATTGAAGACGAAATACGAAGAGGCGCAGACAGAGGGAAAGGTCGTGAACGATTCACGGGCAAAAATCAACCACATCAAAGCGCAAATTGAACAACTGCGTGTTGAACGCGCGATGCAAGGACTCGATCAAAATGGCGAAGTGTCTTCGGAGGAACAACAGTATCTCATGGAAATGGACCGTGAAAAGACAAAGTACAAGGATAGTTTTGCAAAGCTTCGAGATCTCAAGAGTGAGATTGAAGGAATCCAGAGATTGCTGGAAAAGGGAAAAGTCCAGTTGCAGAAGGATTTCGAACAGTGGTATCTCGTGATGTTGCAACAACAAGGACTGCAAGTGAAAAGAGATGATCATGCCAACAACCATTCAGCTGTGCACGTCAGCCATTCGACGTCGACTCTGTCGTCACTGACATCTCACGATTCATCGTCATTGGTGTCTTCGTCTTTGTCTTCACATTCGTCCTCTGTTCGTGGTTCAGAGCCCAATCTCCAAAACCTGAAGAATCGAGATCAACAGCCGCAATCACAACTGCTGCACGGGCCCAAGCAAGCGTGGGGAGCATCTACTGGAGATGCTGAAGCGGATGCAGATATCGCGGCATTTTACAAAGCAAGGGAATCTCTTCTTCAGCAACGAATGCATCAAAAGCAACAGTGAACAGAGGAGGGGATCAGAAATAATGGTGCATCAACAACAGACCCTCCAGAAGTGCGAGAGAGAGAGAGAGAGAGAGAGAAATACTATGATTACTATACACGAGTACTGACACGCTTCAGATGCATTTTGCCATCACCGATCAGATGCGGCGGAACAGTAATACAGAGTATTTTGGCTCCCATTCTGTTGGGGAAACTAAACGGAAAGTCGTGATCTCTTCTGTACCGCAAAATTCCGCGAACAGCGAACATCCGCACGAAAATGCCAATGAAAATCAGGAAGAATGATATCGTGACAGTAATCGCAGCAAAATACACATCGTTGTTCCAACCAAGGAGCTCGACAGACTCTCCGCCGCTGGACGGTCCTTTCTTCGCACAGTCAATAGCCCCAGAGCTGGAAAACTTTGTGTAAAAGACTTTGGTGGCTGGCAGGTTGGTGTAAATGATCAAGAAACTTGTGCCTGTCAAGACGGTAATCAAGACTCCCAGTAACGGAAAAACCATGCTAAGAAAGTTTGACCCCTTATCCAGGATGTAGTGCTTCTTCAACCTCACATAGTCCATCGCCAAATTGATCAACGACAGCACCTCGCACAAAATGACAACAATTCCAATACGGAATCCAGATTTCCAGACATTAGCATCGGGGAGCGTGAACTCTCCGTCACCGTTGGAGTTCACGAACAAGTAAGAAATCATGGTGCTTTTCAACGACTTCGTAGAAGACGGAGAAAAGCAAGCTGCTGGCATGAAGTACTGGTTCTTATCAAATCCGTAAGCGGAGTACGTGGAGTCCAGGGTTCCTAGCGCGTACTTGTCGAACGAAGGCTGCTTTACTCCGTTGTTCACGACTTCCTTGTACTGGAACAAATCTGAAACCGAGCTAACGGATGACCCTGCAATAACGAACAAGATGACCGACAGAACCAAGATAATCTTGAACACAGCCATAGTGATCAGCGACCTCTTCAACGAAGTAAATGCTGCTTGATCTGTCAGTGAGGCCGAGGGCGTCAGCACGACGTCAGACTTTGTGGTCTTTTCCACAACAGGCGGCACTGTCCCTGCAGCCTGACTATCCGCTTCACCCACCTTGCTTCCATCCACTGCACCGTACACAGACTGTTCGCCTGGCGGTGCAGCACCCATCAGCCCCGTTGCAGAAGTTGGGGTTGCAACACTGTCTGCATACGGAGAAGTCGGCGGCGCCGAGCCTGCAGGAGAAACAGCGTACAGCCCAGTGGCACCATTCTCCTGAGCACTATTCGTCGAAGGAGCAGCAGAATGCCCGGATTCATGCAGTTGCACTTGGTCCGGAGCCGTTCCTTCCTGTCGATGCTGCTGGCTAGGGCCCGCTTCCGCAGAAACACGAGGATGCGGGTCTACCGACGGTTCCTGCTGGATGGAAGGCTGGACGAGTTCTCGTGCATACGGATTCTCTGGCTGTGCGCTGGGACCCGTGCTTGCACCAGCGTACGGATTGGGCCCAGCATTTGCGTTCGCCGGCGCAGCTGCAGACGTGGAAGGCGCCTCTGAGTATGGCGATGCATTTGCATTTGCACTTGCATAAGGGTTCGGATTTGCATAAGGATTGGCACTTGCATAAGGATTGGCACTTGCATAAGGATTGGCACTTGCATGCGGCTGCTCATACGGACTGTTGTTGTTGGACATTCTCTTTTGGGATCTATGATTACTGTGTACCGTTGTTCCTACAGAAATTTCATAACGATGGGCAGCTGGAAGGCAGGGAGAGCGGGGACGGAAAAACAAAAAACGTGTTCTTCTTGCAAAAGCCGCAAATCAACAATCCTTGAATCGACAGCAGCAATAAAAGAAGCAGCATGGGCGGAACGAAAGGAAACCCTGAAGTCCTTAAATGACTTGGGATTCAGGAGATCAGGGGAAAGGGAACAAAACAAAAAAAACCGACTCTGCGTGTCGGAAACAAAAAGCACGATTGATGTTGTTTGACAGATTTGCTCCCGATCTTTTGGCCCGTTGAATACGAATAACACGTCATTGTCATGCATACGGAAGGAAGTATGCATAAACAGACACGGTCAATGCTGGCCGACACTGGCACGTTTGTTTCACAGGGGAATTCGTGCTTACGCACGCTCGGCCAGAATTCAGCCGGTGACACAGGCTCTGCATTTTCGACACTCTTTAGCGCAGCATCCGTAGCCATCTATTCTATCATTCGTTGGTTTCACTTTATTAATTCAAATATGGATGTGAGTGCGCTCGGATGACGCATTCGCCTACGCCTACGCCGCCCGATACAGAGCCTCCTAGGTCCCGCAGACCTACTAAGAGACAACGTATCTCCAGGTGCATCAATCCCTGCAACTGAGGACACGAAGGCGCCTGCTGCTAGGGCCGTCAGAATCAAAATGCACTCCTTCTCAGGAACAACGTGCCACGCTGAGAAAGTGGCTCGGTGCGGATCACGACACCATCCTGCTTCCGAAGCTTGAGACCTCTCAGATGGTACTCAAACACATCATCGTCGAATCCGCTGCAAGACTACCAATCCCAGAAACGTCTGTTCCATACTGTTCGTAGACACGCACGCATGTTCAGTGTTCAATGTATGTACCAAGGCGCCCAATCTCCAAAAAATCCGACACTTGATGCTGCAACTCCCCCATTGTCGAATCCCACTTCGGTCTCCGTCAAAAAAAAACTCACCGCATAAATGGCTTCATTCCGTAATTGTATTTGTAGTTGTATTTGTGTATTTGTGTATTATTGTTTTGTTCTTTTACCATTTATTAATTCCATAACGAATTGTATCTTCTTTTGTGTGATATTGTAGTTATCGTTTTACGATTATTACGCTGTTCATTTGTCGTAACTTCCCTCTTTCTCTCCATTGGCTTTTCCAATCAAGGCATAGTCTTTTTTTAAGAACTGGAGGAAGTGCGTTTGGCCATGGATCCGGGCCATCGCGCCAAGTTTTACCGGCTTAAGAATGCTGGAGAATGGGACGACAGAGGAGTGGGCATTGTGCGTGTCGAGCGTGGGTCTCCGGAATTGTTTTCTTTTCCATCTGATGTTTCTCATTCCGAGTCTTCAAAATCCGCCGGTATCATGCAAGAATCACACGTGCGAAGAGAATTTGATGATCCAGAGACGAAAGCAATGAAAATGACAGCACCAACGTCGTCGTCAAGAAACAAGAGTGAGGTTGCGATTCTAAGCGTTATAGCAGAGGACAATCCAAACCGGACTCTTTTGAAGATTTACCTTCGCTTTCCAAGACAAGAACCTCGGAATGCATGGTATTACGTCCAAAACCAGTCGTTTCTCATGTGGGGAGCTCCGGATTATGCGCTTTCGTTTGCAGAAGGCGACGGCTGTGTGTGCGTTGCAAAGCAAATTACAAGCTCTGAGCTTGCCCATATGGAGGATACTAGCTCGACGGATTTTTTGAATGATGCAGACGTGGAGAATGCAGACGATGGTGTGGAATTCGGGGCCAACAACTCCGGAATGGACGTGGAAAGGAACGCATTTGGGCAGAATGCACAGGGAAGATCCGAGGAAATTGACCAGACTGGAACTGGTGCTGTTGGATTGGATGCAATCGGGAATGGAAATGGAAACAGCAGTGGAACGGGAAACGGTGCGGCGGGTACAGTTTCAGGGAGCAATCCAACGTTCTCAAGTGCCTCTAGTGGCAGTGCTGCTCTTGGAAGTAATCATCGAAAATTATTTGCTGGCATTCCAAAGGAAATCCAGTCTCCGGACACAATTGCCTTGTTGGTCGAGAGAATGAAGTCTCTTTGCGGACCAACATCAATGCCTCCGCAGCGGAAGTTGGCAGCTGATACACTTAGGACGAACCCGTTTGTGGAAAAGATGTTCGGCTGTTTTGAAAAAGATCCAGAGTTGTATGGATCGGCAGTGTTTCGGTGGTTGATTGCTGCGCTCTCTCTTCAGGATGTCCATCTACTATCTATGTTGCTGAGTGCCACGTATCGCTCCCACACGCTTGCTCTCATGGATTACGCAGATTCTGTGCCACCGTATTTCCCGCCTCTTTTGAGCTCCCTTAGTGCAAAAACTACAGAGTGCAGCGCACAAAATCACAAGGAGAAGGAAAACGAGAGTTTTGTTGCTGCTTCTTCTCCGAAGGCTTCTAACATGCCACTGTTGAATTTTTCTCCGTCGCCTTCATCGTTCAAAGATTCTATTGCCAAGAGCAACAGTGATCATGGCGATGCCAACAACGGTGCTCACAGTCCTGAGTCGCTATGCACGCGGTCGCGGCATTTGCGATGGTTTGAAGGCAAGAGGTACATTGATGACATATTTGATTATCGACACCATTCGGTTTCCGAGTCCGTCCGAGCCATTGCTGTGTTGGGTTACATGCGACAGGAGGCGCTGTGGAGAGTTTTGGACGACTCGACAATGCAGTTTATCCAGTCCTTCCTTTTCCTCTCCCATGTAGAGCTCTTGCAGATCCTTTTGAAGGACGAAGTTTTCCATTCATGCTTGAAACGAGCTGTCGAGCAGCAGGGTCTTCGTGGCGATGTAGCTGCATTTGTACAAGAGCTTTTAGTTTTGACAAAGTCTGTGCTGGACTCGCAAGAAAAGGGCAGATTTCTCAACTTGTTTTTTGGGGAAAAGGATTTTATAGGACTTTGGGAGGGCATGTTCGACTTGTTTCGGCAATCTCCTTGGGAGACTGAGGAAGCGCAGAGAGGCGTGGATATTTTGCTGGCCATTTCTGCTATGGATCCAAATGTGGTTTTGTTGCCAGTTCTTGTGGAAAAACAACACTCGTACTGGAAAACACTGGCTTCTTGTCTTGTCTCCCCAGAAGCCCCGTCGTCCTTTATCAATTCTTTGGGAGATCTTTGGAAGAGGTTGCTAGAATGCGGGTCTGATCCAAAACTTGAAGAGGGTGATAAGAACTCGCGATATGTATTGTTCCTGGACTCGTTATATTCGCACATTCTTGTCGAATGGTGCGATGCTGTTCTACCCCCAGCCGGTGAAACCGTGGAAGACTCGGATTCGTTCTCTGGTTCGGATTCTGGAGACGCTCCTTTGGTGAAGCCCGCCTTATGGTCGGAGTCTTCGTTGGAGCGTACTCTCGTAATACTGGATATTCTTTGCTTTTGCATCGATAACCATTCGAATTCAAGAGTGACGTACTTCATCTCTCGTGAGTGTTTGTGCTCTCGACTTGACCGACTTTTGCTGCATCCCGCGCCCAAGCTTGTCCAGCTCACTGCGCTGAAGCTCATCAAGTCGCTGCTGTATAAGAAGGATGCGCACCACGATCGGCTGTTGCAGCAGTCTGGATTGCTGTGCCGTGTTGTCGACATTCTTGTGCGCCAAGGTCCTTCGCGCACCCATTACAATCTAATCCATTCTATATGCATGGATCTGCTGATTATGATCGCTTCGGATTCCTCGAGATTGATGCTTCCTCGCCATCTTTCTGAAAAGTGTCTCGGCGAGATCAAATCCTTGAATGACGGACACTTGATCAGTTTGTACGAGAATATTGGACATGACAAGGACGCAAACGGAGGATGCGATAGGACCGCCGTCTCCGTCCGTACAGAGGACGGCGCAACAGATTTGCCGTCCAACACGAATGTGAATGAAAACGGCGGACTACTGGGTGAAAGGGAGATCAACAACATTGATCTGGATGATGACGCTGCTGAAGTGTCCGCTCTCTTTGATCTGCATCGCCAGTACGGCAAGCGAGATCGACCAGACTATCCTTCGCTGTCCATTGAGGCAGACGCTCCGGAGTCTCTTAGCGTTGCCAGTGCTGGAGACGATGCCAAGGGCGCCTCGTCTATCGCCAAACGACGCCGTGCGAGCTGGGGTGCCCAAATGCACGTTCCTGTCTACGAGGACACGATGTAGGCGTGACTTTTCGGACACCGGGGAAAGCATGCCGCCCCAACCCGTGATTCTGCGTTATTGTATTGTATGCTCTGTACAAAACTTATTAGCGATACTCTTCTCCATTTTTCCTTGCGCACTGCTCTTTAACATGTTTCTGCTTCGTGATCTCGTGCCCTCCGTGTAGCGTGTAGACTGCAGACACTGAGAAGGGCCCGATTTTCCCCCACCGGACGTAAAAAGCTCGCTTTCGATCTTCTGCCATCTGCGTCGTTTCATCTGGTTTTCTGTTTTGCTTTTCCGATCGATTTGGTTTCCATCTCAGCTATTAATTATAATTTATTTTATTTTTCGTTGTTGTTGATGATTTTTATTGTATTTCTGCTATAGAAGATCTTCAGAAGAGGAGAGAAGAAGAAATGTCGTACCCTGCAGTTGCTGATTTGAAGCCGGTTGGCGTTGAGCTGGAAGCTGGAAAGGAGTACTATTTCTGCACCTGTGGTCTTTCGAAGAACCAGCCGTTCTGCGACGGTGCGCATCGCAAGGAAAACACTGGGATGAAGCCTCTCAAGTTTGCTCCTGAACAGTCTGGAGAAGCATGGCTTTGCATGTGCAAGCAGACCAAGACGCCGCCTTACTGCGATGGATCCCACACGGAACTCCGCAAGGCAAAAGAGCGCCGCGACAAGATCGTCAAGTATGCTGGTCTTGCCGCTATCACCGCAGTCCTTGCCGCTATCTTCCTCAAGAAGAAGTAAACGTCGTTTATCTCTTTTGCTTGTTTGCTTTTTTTGTTTTTGTCTTTGTGTTCTTGTGTTCTTGTGTTTTTGTTTTTAAAAAATTTAAAAATAATAATTCACTCATGCATTCACTCCTTCATTCATTCATTCAGTAATCCTAGGAAGAGATCAAAGAGGAACCTTTCTCTCTTCTCACCACGCCCTCGGACAGATTTGTCGTGGCTAGCTTTGGGGGACTCGAGAATAGACACCTGGGTTGGAGGACGCGCCAAGTGGAAGACCTGTTCGACGTCTTCGGATACGCTGAAACGGAGCGAATGTGACTGGGAGAACAATCCCAGCAAACACTAGCACAATGCCAATGATCCACGACGCCACCGAATAAGACTGTACATCATGCGTCATACCCAAAAAAACAAAAGAAGAAACAGCAGGAGAGTGAGTGACAGTGATTAAGCGGCTGAGAAAATGACGCGGCATTGAACGTGGAAATGAAGACGAGGAACGTAAAGGAAAAAGCTCAATGATCGGCATACCATTCTCTCTTAGTCACTCAGAGACTGTGTAGTGTGCAATGGACAACAATGCTCTCCGTGACACAACAACAGCAATAACGATAACGACGTGGAATCAACACTAAACACAGTGAAGCAGTGAACGGTGATTGGTCTATGATTTCAAGTTTATTCACGCCGTTCATTGGAGAAAGAAAGACAGATGAAAAATCGTCTGAGCATTCTCTGAAATCCTTTCCTCCTTTTTTGTTTTTGTTTTCGTTTCTCGTTTGTTTAATCGTCAGTTATTATTCCTGGTTAATTCATTTGAGAGTAATTCTTCTCTAGGAAGAACCAACGTCCTGTGCATTCGATTTAATTGTTGTTGTTGTTGTTGTTGTTGTTGTTGTTGTTGCTTTTTGTTTTCTTTCTTGAAAAGGTGCTGTTCTTATTCTTGTACTTGTTGCTGAGATTGTTGAGATTGTTGAGATTGTTTTGTTTTTTATATTAGAGGATCGAATGAATGCTAAAATCGTGGTGTCTGCATTGGATCGCGTCGCATCTTGTGTCCTTCGAACCGGGTGATCTTGCGACCTCCTTCGCGGCATATGATGCAGAAATCTTGTTCAATAGTTTCCTTTGCCTGTCTGTCGATTGCCGCGACTCTGTCATGCTGTGTCGATCGTTTGTTGAACACAACGCGCATCATTTGACGCGGCTTTGCGTGGATGATGCAGTTGTTCCGTTGCGGCTCTTGGCTATGTTTCCCATGTTTTCAGATTCCTCAATCCCCGACAGCAGATACGCTGTTCCTGGGGAAAGTCCTTCGGCGTCGCCATTGAACCCTCTTTCCGCATCTGTGGCGACCCTCCAAGTTCATGACCGTGACAATGGCCATGACCATGACCGAGATCAGTGTCAAGAACAGGCGCAGTCTGCTGTCCGTGTGAAAGATACGGATGTTGTTGGATCGCATGGATTCTTGGCTTTAGCTGAGAACATAAGAATGCTGAAAGTTACGAACGTGGACATTGGACTGTCTGCTGCGTGGTACTTGTATTTCCGCAACGTTACAAGCCTGTTCATCCAGGATTCTATCGACGATGTGTGTGTGCTGGCGCTGGTCCGCAATCTTCATCGACTGTCGTCGTTGACTCTTCGTGATTGCTCTAAAATTGGTATGTTTGGAACAATGGCTCTTGCTGGATCTCTGCTTTGCTCGAGCTCCAGCGAAGGTGTGCTTTCCAGTGGGCTCCTTCACTTTTCAATCGCAGCTTCTCCATTGTGGGACGATTCCCATACGCTGATGCTACTCAATAGACACGGAAAGCACCTTCTGAGCATTGAATTTGAATCCATCAACCAAGTTTCCTCACAATCGCTGTTTTCGATTGCCGAACAAGCACCGCACTTGCAGTCCATGTCGTTCATCGGAGTACCGATTGTGTCTGCAACGAATTCTCAAATTTCAAGTTTGTGCCAAACATTACTAGGGTCTTGTTTGCGGCGTCTCAAATTGGTGTGCAAGTCCGATCCGCGTTTCGTAACGGATGATGTTCTCGACTCCTTTCTGTGCGATGGATCCTTTCCGCTTCTCACTGCTCTTCACTTGCAACACTGCACGCTGTTAACACCGGCAGCCATTGTGCGTGCTTTGCAACGGCACCCGAAAGTTTGTGATCTCAATCTTCATGGCTGCTATGACATGGACGATCACGTCCTATCGCAGGTTCTGCTCAATGCACGTAACGACGGCTTTGCAAAACTGAGTTTGGAAGAGTGTGTGCTGATCACTGGTGATCAAGTCGACACCGCAGCACTTGCGTCCTGTCCTCTTGCCGACCTGACATCGCTACATCTTTCGTGGTGTGAAGATATTTCCACTACTGCAATGTCGTCTGTTCTGGCATCCTGTTTGCACCTGCAGTCTCTCAAGCTCCGGCATTGCACATCACTTTCAGATGCTGCACTGCTGTCTTTAAGCTCCCGGTCACTTCGAAAACTGGATGTTGCCCGGTGCGAGCTGTTGTCTGACAAATCTCTGTGCTTTGTTGTCGAGAATAGTCCATTGTTGGAGTACTTGGATGTTGGGTGGACTGATTTCTCAGATCGTGGCATGCGAGCTTTGGGATTCTGTTGTCCTTGGCTTCGGCATTTGTGTATTGAAGGATGCTCAGGAGTAAGCTCAAAAGGGATGCTTTCCCTAGTCCGTGAAGGACAAGGATGCACGTTTCTGCGTGTTCTTCTCATGGACTGGGTGTCTGAGGTGCATTCAGATGGGTTGGCGGCTGTGGTAGCCCATAATCTGTACCTCCGGAAAGTGTGCCTCGCATTTTCTGGAGTTCGTGTCGTGCCGTCGTCTCTCGCCCGTCCGTTTACTGAATTTTGTTAAACATCTTCTTCTTCTTCTTCTTCTTCTTCTTCTTCTTCTTCTTCTTCTGCTTCTTCCTCTTCTTCGCTTCATCCTCTTTCTCCGCTCACCAAAACACGTATCATTATTGATCGTCAACGAAGCGACAGATCCAAGCCACATATTTTGTTTTTTTATTTGGGGCGAGCACCAACTCTTCAATGCAGACTGCTCTGCAGATTGCTCTGCAGATTGCTGGTCACCACAACCGACATACTCCCCCCAATCGATTCAACATTCAAAAATGAACGTTCGAGGAAATGGAATGTCGTCGACAGCGATGCACATCGCATGTGCAATTCTAGGGTGAAGAATGAAGAAATTCTGGACTTGACTACGTTACGAACATCGCGTCCCCATATACGCCTACATTGTACACGAACCACGGATAATCATCGCTGATCACCCATAATCAATGTTGCAACCCAACAACATGCATAATGCAACGCGGCGGCGTGTTTATCGGGCTTTCGTGATCAAAATGGGGCGAAACGACTCGGGCATCGTGTGACGGAGTTGCCAAGATAGCAAACGCATGCGCATGGCGCGTGGCAGTGTTTTTGCCTACGTGTGCTTTAGACTGCTTCATGATATCGCAATAAGGGGCAGCGGTAATACTGGCCGCAGACCCGGGTCCTTTGTCATACTCGTTTTTTGGATATAATTTCTGTGCATATTTCTAGTTACATTTAGCTTCTTCTTTGGGGGGTTTTTAAGAATATGTTTGCAACGTACAATTCTTTCTAATGAACTCACCATCATCTCCAGGCCCATAAATCTGGCCATGGTTCCCGCGCGACTGGAGCGCGACTTACAAGAGCTGTTGAGAACTTCTCGTCAGAGAGGTTGGCTGGCCTTCAACAATCGTTGCAAGGCGGCGTCGTTGATTCTGTAACGCGGAGGGGGGGTGCTTTCAGGTTCTCATGTTGAGGGTGATCTCATTGTACTTGGGTCGAACCGCTTGGTACTGACGAAATTGTGAGTGGTGGAGGAAAGCTGCTACGGAGCATCATATGGTGTTAGAATTCCTCCCATACGAGATGGACAGAGACTTCAAACACTTCCGTATCACGAATGGCAAAGCAAAAGTGGTCGTCATGGTATTGACAGGACGCTATCTACAACCTCTGAAACGACTTCCAGGCAGCGGATGGATGACAAACAGCATTGCTGGCAATCTCAATGCTCGACATGCGATAAAGGCCATGTTGAAGAGGACTTCTGAATTCGTGGATTTTTTGAACAGCGACTTCGGGGAACCTTGGACTTCCATTGCAGCTGTCGCTATCAAAGGGAAATCTCCTTCTGGTGTGGAAAGAGACCTTCCGCTTGCACTGCTTGGGTTCAGCTTCAACGAGCTGCGTTTGAACTTATCAGATAATGCTAAGTGAGCATCCGGTTCAATCTTGATTGACGACTGAGGCGATGTTGTCGTTATGCCCAAGACTGGCTTCTTTGTTGTTGTTTTTTCCTTTTCGGATGCCGTTCGTGCAGTCGCACATGTGCTCTGCGTATGTGGCACAGTTCAAACGGCGACTTCAGCAACAAAACCGTAGTCAACCAGCTCATTCCATTTACGGAACATGCAAAATCTGCTCTGAAGCTGCAACTCCCCGAGAGGTATCGCAGTTTGCGGCAAGCGGCTCCAGTAACTCACAATCAGCGCTTCGCAAACGACCAGTCAGACAAGACCGAAACGAGGACAACGACAGTCCTCCTCAGTCTCTTGCAGAAGGTCGAAAGTGGAAAACACCGTTCACTACACATAGCGTTGACTGATCGACTGCGAAAATGTCATCCCTCCATCTCCACCCAAGACGATGCGGATAACGATGTTTACTCATAAAAATGCGTCAATACGTTTGTTTCAACGGCAATATGATGGGCTTTACGGCATTTTACGTGCATTTTACGGTAAAATACGTGTTTTACGTACCCCGCCCTCCAACCCTCGTAAAATGGCCAACACTAAAAAAAGAAAGGGGAGATGGAGAGCGGTCGTAGACCTCCGCAATCTTCAACAAGATCGCACCACAGCCGCAAATCGCACCCTAGGTATCGCCATTTGCAGATCGGGGAAAACCTCGGCAATTCACGTTCGCACAAAATACCCGTGTTGCCTCCATAATACCGGTGCACATTTTTTCGACTTGGAACGTCGTCGTTCACTTCATTCTAGTTTAAATTTTATTGTTATTTGTTGTTTTGTTTGTCTTATGTTTGTTTAAGTTTTGGGGTGGTATCATTTGCTGTAGAGAACATATTTCGACGAGGTTGACACATTGTTTTGAGAATGAACATTAATCGGTTTGCGAGGTTTGCGCAAACCTCGGCACTTCCTTTTCTTCGGTTAGCGCAGCCTTCGCACGCAGTTGTACCAGTCTATCAGGATGAGAAGCCGAACGGTGGTCCCTCCAATTCTGCGGCTGGATCAGCATCACCGTTGACGTCGACAGCAGCGTCGGCATCATCGACCTCCCCATCGCCTGTTTTGTCAACTGGGACTGTATTCACACCGTTTTCAATTTTCCACTCGGCAACTGGGAACCCGGCCCCACCGTCGAATGTCGCGTTGCCTGCCAATTCAACTATCGGAACCTATGGAAGTTTCAGCGCTGTTCCGTTTGGGTTCTCTCCATTCACATACACATCGTCACCACATGTGAAGCTTACTTCTGAGTCACTGTTTTCGGAGCAGCACGGAGAGGTGTTGCTGTTGAATGACAACGATTGCCGTAGTGTGAGTACTGAAGTGGATGTGTTTGGCCCCTCGCCATACGGAGGAAGTCCGGTGAAGGCTGTGTACGCAAACGCAAAGATCGCGACGAAGGGGGCGTCCGTTGCTGGTGGATGGGAGGGCCTTTCGTCAACAGAGGCACTCAAAGCTTCACTGTCACCTTCACAGCTCTACGAATGGATCTCGCATCATCTGAAACCAGCGGTTACGACTTCTGCACATTTCAGCACACCTCTCTCGCCGAACGTTGTTCCCATGCCTGTGGAGAAGGTTACATTACTGCATGTCCATCGACTTTTGAATCTTGCTACGACGGCAGACGACGTGGTCCTTGCCTTAAGGCTGGTGCGTGATCTTTCCGATGTGGACTCGGCCAAACCCTTGTCTCACAACAGAAGCCGTCTTCTCAAGGAGGTGTCTGTGATTGCACCACCGTCTCATGTCGTTGTTTCGACATCGTCGCCAGTGCCGACATCCAAGGTTCCCGTAGCTGCGACGCATAACGCAACGGCCTCTGCTATTGCTGGTTCTGTGACCATGACGACCGAAACGCTGTCGCTGTTGATCAAAGCCTGCTGCAGAGCCGATATGCCCGATACAGCGTTGTCTGCCATTCGCCACGCGCAGGATCTCTGCCTTGGTTCACCATCGCTGAAGGGTGTCCACTATCTCATGGTTTACTACGCTATTCGAAAGGATCTCAGTGCGCTTCGATCCATGCTTGACTCACTTCAAGGCGAATGGCATCTGTCTCCGACTGCGCGGACATATCATATTCTTGTGCGCGCCCATGCTGATGCAGGGGAGTTGATGGAGGCGGTTGGACTTTTGAAACAGGCTCTATCATCTTCGACATCTCCTCGCGGACACGAAGATGTCGCGGTTGCGTTTACTGTGAATGCTTCTGCTCCTGTTCCTGCTCTTGCTCCTGTTCCTGTTCTTGCTCCTCGTTTGGAACGTGGAACATTCAACGTCGTCATGAATGCAGCTCGGCGTGTCGGTGATGCTGGATGCGTTCTTTGTGTGTTTGACTGGATGAATACTGCTGGAGTGGCACCGAATGCTGCTACCTTGTGGTTTGTGCTTGAAGCTTTAATTCTTCGTGGTGATGCGGCCGGTGTTGTGCGGACGCTTCAGTTCATGGGTCGCTCACTTTCTGCCTTGGAGAACGAAAAGGAAAAGAAATCTCGAGCTAGTAAGGAAATTGCAGAGGAAGATGATGATCTTGGTGATCGGGAGGCAATGCCTGCTAGTTTGGTTCTGGCACTCACCGCCTTTTTCGAATCCTCTGCAGAATCCCGCGATGTGCTTCGAGCAGCGGTCGCTTGTGAGCAATCCGGGGCGGATTTGCTTTGGGTTTCTGGGCTTCCAGCGGAGATTGTGTCGGTTGTCAAGCGTTTGGGTGCTTGAGCTCCTTCCAGGTTTATATGGTTTTATGTAAGTAAGTAAGTAATAGTTTCCGTTGGTTTTTCATGATGACGATCTGCCCCGTGTCTGGCTCTGTTATCCTGAATTCGTATCCGTTATTCGTTGGATGCTGAAAATGTTCCGAGAAAAAAAATAATCATAATATTCCTTCTTTTCTCTTCTTGTACAGCATTTTTGTTTGTCATTTTAAAAAAAATTGTCGCCGTTATCATGCGTATTGTTGCCTCATCAGAATCGGATTGTTCTTTTTCACCGTTTTTTTGATGGTGCTTTCTTCTTATGCATGAACGTTTGCGTGTGTGCATGGGTGTGTGTGTGTGCTGTACTGTAATTTTGTCAATACATCCAATCCCACAGAACGAAGTTCGTCTCTTTCTTTCTTTTTCCTTTTCATCGAAACCCTTTACACCGTTGAATAATAACACGCCATTGTCATGCATGCGGGAAGTATGCATAAACAGACACGGTCAATGCTGGCCGACACTAGCACGTTTGTTTCACAGGAATTCGTGCTTTCGCACGCTCGGCCAGAATTCAGCCGGTGACACAGGCCCTGCATTTTCGACACGATTTAACGCAGCATCCGTAGCCATCTATCATTCTGTCATTCGTTGGTTTCACGTTTTTGGTTTCGCTTTTTGCAGCGTTTTGTTCCATAAGGCGACCGAGTATCGCGAGCGCCATGCTGCCATCGTGACGGAGGAGTGCACGTCCAAAACGTGCGGGCGCTGCGGTGAGATCCATGCACGTCGAGGCGGAAGCAGCAAAGTGTTTGCATGTCCCGCGTGCAGCTCACCAATTGATCCAGATTGGGAACGGAGCGCGGAACATTTATCTGAAGAACGCCGTGGGGCGTGTTGGGGCCTATCCCCTTCGCGGCAACGGGATGCAGGATTGAATATGCATGTCTACTCGTAGATATGCGTGTCCAGTGTATAATGTAGACGTGCGGTAATCAAATTTGGCATTAAAATTTTACAGCTCTTCGTATGGCTGATCGGATAGAACGGCAGGAACCGACATGACTGGAGTAAGTTTGAACAGTCTGCTCATCAATCGCGTAGGCCACAGGACAAAGGCCATGGCGAGAACCGCAATCGAAAAGAACAGCTGGGAAACAATAAACACGGCGGCAGCCCGTCTCCAGGGAACCACGAGGGCAGCAATGATGACTATAACCGGAAGAACAAGGAACCACACGCTCCCACAGATACCAAACAACTTGTAGAAGCGACGTTTTTCGACGTCTGTTTCGATTTGCAAGGTCGTTCGGATCGCCCAAATGAAGAAGATCATCATGGGAAGGCGCAGACAGCAGAGGACAATGCCAGGGGGGGTTTCGTATCCATAGACAGTAGAGGCAGGGTCCATTCCAATTTCCATCCACACGAACAAGACAATATGGACGATCACCAGCACGGTGAACAGCAGTGCCAGCCACTTTCGATTTCGCAGTGTTGGGAATGTGATTGCATATCCGTGGGCAACCAAGTACAAAAGCGCCATGAAGACAATGTGTGCCGACGTGTCTGCAACCAGCGCAAAACCGCGAAGTCCCGGAACACCCTTTCCGTCATCGGCATATATCATCCAGTGAATGAAGGAGAAGAAGATACCGCATAGCCAAAGAGTCAAACACGCCAGATACGTCTTCATGATTGGATGCAAACGCGTGTGAAGAGGTTCTGATGCGGTCGATGTGTGGCTTGCGTCTTTGATAACCACGTACACATTCCGCCCAGCGAGCCCTGCAAACCCAAACATGATTAAGAACAGAAAGACTGAAAATCCAAACATTCCGTATTCGTCAACACTAAACTGGTGGGTTGGCGTTGATCCTGGGTTTGTCATCGTCAATCTGATATCCGTATTCTGATTCGGGAACGAACCCATGCCGCATGCTGTGACCGCAAAGTACCAAAACCGAGGACGACGAGAAGGGTGATTGAGGGGCAGCGACCCCGATGACTGCACAGCAAGATCAATAATTACTTTTGCTGGAGGTTGCTGCAACCTATCCGTGCAGCTTGACATGAGCAAACGTCCCGTCGTTTCTCCCCCTCCTCTTCTTCTTCTTCTTCTTCCTTCTCTTACATTCAGTTGATCATCCTCAACTGCTTCCTCTGCTATTTCGGTATGGCTGTGAACCGACCGCTCAGGATCTGAGTCGGACGCTGAGCTCCGTGTCGCTGACAGTGCATTGCTGTAAAACGAAGGGAAAGAGTCGCTTTCATCATCATACAATACCAGGTTCAGTCCAATTAGATTGTTTCCTTGGACATCCCATTCGAGAAACCCTGTATTGGACGTCGTTGTGTCGTTGGCGCTGTGATCCGTTGCTTCATACGCAAACTTGTCGACGAATACCCACTCTCGATGGACTCCATCGACTGTTAATGACGTAACGCGAGCATCCGCAAACGGTAATCTGAAACAGACCTGAAGCAACAATGCAGCCGCCAAGAACAACGATAACACATGAAACAAGAAAGAACCGCCAAACAAAACTCCAGAAAATATTCTTCGTCTGGATAACATCCGAAATTCAAATGCAGTACGAACGCAAGATGAAAAACGTAAGTATCAAACGTCCGAAACCCTATGGACAAAACAGAGGAATAATAATAATAATAATAATAATAATAATAATAATAGTAATGGCAACAGTAATAGTAATGGTAATGGTAATGGTAATAATGAGGCAGAAATGACCCAAATGGAAACGGTCTGCGGATTTTTTGAAACATTTTTCTCCTTTTGTTTGTTGAAGACTTCGCGTCGTTTGATTCTTTTGATTCTTGAAGCTCATGGCCTTGTATCAACTGGGCAACTTGGGTCTCTTTCTGCATGCAGGAGGAAAGGAAATCGATTTTCGTGCACATCTCTCGAGAATTAGGGATTACTATCTCTTTTAGTCCTTGCTGCTCGCTCCATTGCTGCGAAGAAAGAAAAGAAAGAAAGAAAGACAGGTATACATACAGATGAGCAATCCGATCATCCACATTTCTCCCGAGATCTGCAGTCTTCCGTGCTCGGACATTCCATCGCTGGTTTTGCTGACTGTGTTTCGAATGGCTTCTGTTCCTTTCCATATGGACACAAAAGCGACGGATGCAGCGTCTCCGGGCGGTGTACTTCCGTACCTGTCGTTCGCTGATCAGAAAGTGGTTGGAGGCCTGGATGCGTGCATTGCGTCTTTGCAAACGACCTTGTCGATCGATTTGGATGCAGCAGCTCGGCTAACTCCTCTTGAAAGAACGCATGCAAAAGCGCATGAAAACATGCTTTCGGGTCTTCGAGATGCAATTGACTATGTATGGTGGATCCATCCGCTCTTCTTCTACAATGTAACCCGCCCAAAGTATGCTCGCGGATACTGGGCAGCCACGAGAAAGGGCTGGGCTGTGTCAAGAAAGCTGCAAAATCGATTCGGAGGTCTGCACGATGCTCTAAAAACAGCTTCGAATGTCTTGGATCACTTTGAGCAATTGCTGGGCGATAAGCTGTTCTTTCTTGGAAAGAACGAAGGAGATGTTCCGTCGCTGCTCGATGCATATGTGTATGCGCATCTTGCTGCTTGCGTGGATGTGCACGGCGACGAAAATCAGGATGGCTGCGCTGATCTGAGGCATGCAGTGCTCAGGAGGCCGAGCTTGATTGCGTTTGTCACAAGAATACGCGAACGCTTCTTCTCCGATCCGCTGTATGGACAGACCATCAGCCATTTTGCCATCCCAAACGTTGCAATCAAGGAAGAGGCGGCGGCATCCACCAAAACAAAAGAGGGTTCCGATGGAAAGATGACCGATGAAAAGAGAAGGAACAGAAACTTCATGTATGCATCTGCACTCTCAATCATCGGATTCTTGTTCTTCACAAACACCATCCACACAGGCACGTTTGCAGACGAAGTCGTGGTCGAAGAAGAAGAAGGAGGAGGAAGACAATGACATCGAGGAAGAGAGCAGTCAGGCGGGGTGTCTTGCAAATAGAGGGGCAGCGAGCACAAGGAGACGGGCTTTGGAAGGGTTTTCTTTTCTTTTCGCATTTACAATTCTTTTTTATTGACACAAATAAAAAAGGAAGAACAAAAAGCAAGTTCATAACGCCGTTAGAATGTCCGCTGGAAGTTTCTACCGGTATGTTTGCTTTATTGCGATGCTGCTGTTACTTTTTGCGAGTTTTTCGTGCTTGCTTCCTTGAAGGTGGTACTGTTTTGGAGTCTTCAGGGGTCAGCAGCGAGGCGTCCGCATCCGCAGTGAGTTGCCCTTGCACATCAGCAGACATTGCAGGAATCGGTGCGAGTAAGGTGATGTCTTGCGGTCCTGGAGCCGCAAGAGCGTCGTCGGGAACTGTATCGGGAACTGAAAGGTCAGCCGGTCGTGATTGTGAAGGCGGGGGTACTTTCGGCGAGGAAGAACGGGTTTCAGCAACGGCGTCATCGACCATCGATTGAGCAGTCATTTCGTTCGAGGAGAGGATGATGCTTGCAGACCCGGACAACTTGTCTTGATCGATGAATTGCATAAGCAGTCGTTGCCGTTCCAACGAAACCAGCTCTTCAATTTCGTCATCCGAGTATTTTGGTTTCCGTCGTTTGCGACTAGGCTGCTTGACCCAGCTGCTTTCACCGGCCGACACGATTTCTTCTTCTTCTTCTTCCAACGATTCCCGGAGCTTGAACAGCTGGAGTTCAATTGCTCGTTTCCGTGCATGTTCCTCCTCGATTGCAACAGCCACCAAAGAAAGTTTTGAAGAAGAAGAAGAAGAAGCTCCTAGAGACGACAACTGATGATCGTCATTACTGTTTCTTGTTTTGTGTTCAGACTGGATCCTTGAATGCGGCTTTATTGCAGATAAATTCTTTTGCACATGACCGGAAGTGGCAGATCCACGTGGAGTGGCTAAGCCAACTCCATTGTACATGCTGAAATCCCAGAGTCAATCCACGCGAACACAAGTGAGACGAGAGCGTGAAGGAGAAAAAGAGAACCACAAACAAAGGAATTCCAAACCTTTTTTTCATTTTGCTCAATGCAAACTCGAAACTTTGCGTGGCTCACGTCTACACTCTTTACCCTACTTTACGCCACTTACTCTCGACATTTCAGACAATGCTATTGCAGTCGGCCTTTTTCATTTATGCAGTCCCATCGTCATTCATTTCTCCTTTTTTTTCCCCCCTTCTCTCTCCCCCGCAGTCTTCACGCTCACAGGTCTGAACCTGCGGCCCGTCTGGAGCGAGATTAGAATGGTGCAGAACGCTCCGGCGTATTGGGGTCTACGCTCTTCTGAATTGAAACTGAATTCGCAATGATTCGACATGCCTCGTGCACAATGTATGCGTGTGTGGTTCACTAGACCATGGAGACCAACCGACACGCGTGTGCGTAAGAAGCGTTTCGATTGACCCAAAACATATCGCAAAAGAAATTCATACACGTCAAATGGACACACAAAGCGAACAGCAGTTTACAAAGAGGTAAACAACATCGGAAGACGCATGCTTCTGAGAGAAGGAGGCGCACTACTATTGCACGCGCCTGATGCATCATGCATGGGGCGCTGCCCATGGTTAGCTATCGTACTCGACGTTGGTGACCTTAGAAGTGTGTATCTGTGCGATGGTCCCGTCGTCGTCGAAGCACAGCCATTCGACGCCGACTGCGTCTGGGCGTCCAGCAGCATGTCGGATGTATCGAAAGTGGACACAGTTGCAACATTTTCCCGTGCTGACGGCTTCCTGGTCATTTTCCTCTGTAAAGTGCTTGTGGTCTTCTTCTGAATCATACTGACGATGCTTGAATCCGCCTTGGATTGTCCAAAAGACGCTCTGAAACGAGGAAAAAAACGACCGCATCATCTGCATGACGGCTTCTGGACCTTCAAACCGTCCAAGAGACTCGGAGATGTATACAATGCGAGGAGACAGCAGCTGCTCAATGCCGTCCAAATCATGCGAGTTAGAGAGATCAATGTACCGTTGCGCTGACAAAAGATACGTGGTCGACATCAAGAAAAAGAATGAGCGGGAAATGAAGGAAAAACACTATGATGACGCTAGATATGCTTGAAATGTTCAACAAAACAAATGGAGAACAGCAACTATATTGCGATTATACTAGAATTACACTGCAATTATAGCACCGCAACGACAATGATTCGTACGGACAATCAAAACAAGTAGCGTGGAGAATCAAGAAGGAATGGTCACTGTGGCAAAGCCAGCAAGAGGAATTGGCAGCAAAAATTGCAAAAATGTTTGCGGATTTTGGTCATACAGGAATGACAGGATTCGCGGCTTCCCTATTGGGACCATGCTGCCAATAACCCAGAGTAAGCCAGCGGACTCAAAAAAACAATAATAATAATAGTAATAACAATAATTCAGCGCACGTGTGCCGTCCGTCCGTGCATGTGTTCAACTTGAAAATACCTTTACCGAGAAAAACCGTCGACTGTCGATTGAAGCGGGGAGCACTTGGCACAAAAGGAACATAAACAGGATACCGCTGTCTATCGAATATCGATACAGTTCCTGCAAAGTATCCGCTCGCCAAAACATGAATCATTATTGATTATCGGGCTAAGCTGTCATCGAAGACAGATCCAAACCACGTGCTTTTTGCTTATTTTATTTGGGGGCGAGGACCACCTCTTCAATGCACATTGCTCTGCATCAAAGTGGTCATCGCTTCTTATTCCTCTCCACCTCCGACCAGAGGAGATCAGCGGTTTTCTTGGTTCTCAGTGTCTTCGGGCATGGCCGGTTTGAGTTTGTCGGGAAGATCTCTCTTTGGAGCCATGAGATGTGCTTTGTCTTTGTCTCTGATGAAAGGTGCTGCTTGAGGGTTCGACTATTAAAAAACCAAACAAACAGAAAATAATAGGAGGAAAGAACAACTAGTGAAGAAGGAAGAAATTCTGGACCTGCTACGGTACGAACATCGCGTCCCCAACAGAGTCAGATAAACAGACTTCCGGTATGATGTTGTTTACTTTTAATGTTCAATGTCTGATGCACAAAACGACACTGCACAGTGAGCAAAAATATTGGTCAGTATTGATCATGACGTAAAACATACGCATTTCCACGATTTTCGTTTTCCGTCTTTCCCGAAATCCCAACACACAATCCTCATGTTTCTCAACAGCAAGAAAACACAGAAAAAATGACTCGGAAACGCAACCTTCCAGGAGGTCGCAAACCCGACAAGAAGCGCCCTAGGAAGTCTCCTAGACCCTCCTTCCTACGTCGCTCGAACGGTGCCTTGGATAGACATTGAACGCAAAAAAGGTTGCTTGCGCAGCATCGATCTCTGGGACGATGCGTATAACAACTGCGTCTTCCTTTACCAGAAACGCAATGTCCCTGCAAGATCCCGAAAGATGGATCGACATGTGTTTCCGAACCACGACTCCAGGCTGACGAAGAACACGAGACGTTGTCCGAAACGCTTCGTCGTGAAACCGCGAGACAAGCATTCCGATCATCGCAGCTTCAAGGTTCCCAGGAATGGCGGAAAACCTCCCGTCCAATTGTCGGTCGAGGAAGGTGCTGCTTTCTGGTCCACTTTCATTCCCGGAAGCACCATCAAATTGTGGAAATGAGGAAGGAAGGCGGGGCGTGAAATTCGACGGCTACGTGAGATGGAGCGTGAGAAACCCCAAGGTGGCTGTAACGGCTCGGTTTTCAATGTCCTGCGCACGTGTTCCATTTCCTATGTCCAAGGACGATGCTTTTCCGATTGTCCCAGTCGCGCGATCCGTGGCACCACCCAAGACGAAAACCGGGGACATGGTTGTCATCAACAGCTGCGATGGCGGAGGCCGTGTCTTCCAGACTGTTTATGATGGCTGTGGGAATTACAAGGAATATGGGTTCTCCGAGGGCGACCCTTGACGCTGATCAAACCCCAGAAACGCTATCAGAAATTGCAATCGAAACGCGCCACCGAGACGACTTGCATGTCGAAAAACGGCAAGACGGAATGCCCGGCGTAAGATGCGCAACATTTCGCACCGCATTCAGAACATGCAACATGATGGACATGTACGCATTGCCAAGGCAGTGTGCCAGAATGCTGATCATATCCTGTTCCCGTCATTGAACACCCAGAAGATGTGCCAGAAACAGAGTGAAGACGGCACAGTGTCCCCACGCGGGATGCACGTATTCGCAGCCTCGTGACCAGCGTGGTGCGAGAAACGTTGCGATCTTGGGTGTGGAGTGTATTGGAGACTCCATTGGAGTCTGCCAACACCCAAGCCCCTTTTCATCCTCCTCGTAATAAGAGGGAGGTGTTTGCGTGGGACTGAAAACACCCAACAACATACTTGTTATGGGAAGCGCTGAACCATTTTCATGGAAAAGGGAGCAGCTTCGCCATAACGTCCAGTTGGCGACTTTGAGACTCCAATTGGACCCTCCGGTTTCCATGCGCAGTTTTGAAACTCGCTATCGTTGTTGATCAGTGTTTAAAACAAGCGGTCAAGCGTCCGAACTCCCGACTCCTGAGGCTTCTCGCCGGTCTGAAACTGTCGTACGGTACTCCTTGGACACTCTCTTCTTGCGTGCGCCAGACGGCAATTTTGAATTCCCCTTTTCTCCTTTATTTATTTTTTTTCTTTTTTTTTTTTTCGTCGTGTACGCTGAGCTGGAGGTGAAAAGGAAAAGAAGAGAAAGAAGAGAAAAAGGGGGGAAAGTAGACAAAAGGATACAAGTATGAAATTGGCAAAACACTTTGCAGAACATGCGTCAAGGCTTCCGAAGCTTCCCATTCCGTCGGCAAAATCAACCGTGGAGCGACTTCTTTCATCCTGCGACCCGCTGACCCGTTTTGCTTCACCGCATATCCCGGATCCGAAAGCCGCAAGAAACGCAATTTCCACGCTAGCAAGTGATTTTCTGAATTCAGAGGCGCTTCCTAGACTGGAGTCCCTGCTTCAGAGCCGTGCTCGGTCGCAACCAGATCACAAGTCCTGGCTCATTGATTGGTGGAACAACGTTGCGTATCTCGGATACCGCGATTCAGTGGTGAACAATTCGAACTTTTACTTTGTTCTTCCGACTGCAACCGATGCGTTGAAAGCCCTTCCTGGTGACAAGAGACAGGTTATCAGAGCTGCCTCTCTCATGCTTTCAGCATGGGAATTTCGGCACATGCTTGTGCACAAGACAGAATCGTTCCATCCGGACATGAACGGAAAAGATGAGCTGGATATGCAAATGTACCAGTATATGTTTGACTCTTGTCGAATTCCCAAACCTGGCATGGATGAGATGCATGTTTCGGCAGAAGTGACCAGCACAACATCCAGGGGGTATGTGGTAGTGGCATTCCACGGACAGTTCTATACAGTTCCGGGTGCGCTGTTTGAGGAGCGTCGGCATTTGCTTGTTTCCTATCTAGAATCTTTGATGTTTGCGACATCGGCTATCGCTTCAAGAGGCAGCAATCTCGGAAACCAGAATCTGGGAGTTGGCATCCTGACCGTCGACAACCGCGACACCTGGGCGGAAAACTACAAGAAGCTGATGGCGGATCCAGCATCGAAATCGTCCGTGGAGAAAATCCAAAACGCGGCATTCATGGTGTGTTTGGATGACATTACATCGCTTGATGAAGTTGAACACGAGAAGAATCTGCTGTTTGGAAGACCATCAACAGTTTCAAACCGCTGGTATGATAAGAACTTTCAAATTATCGTGGAACGAGACGGCGCTGCTGGAATTAATTTCGACCACACTGGAATGGATGGTACCGTTTCGATGCGACTCGTGCAACACATGGCGGAGCGCGAAAACCACTTTGCTCGACAGCTCTCCACTGGGCACTCGCCAGTAGCCACTAGTGATGTGCTGCAGCAGCTTATCCCGTTCAATCGGCTGCCCCCCGTCGTTGTTGAAAAAATTAAGACTGCGTGGGCTGAACATGTCCGGAATAACTGGATGCATCTCGAAATACTAAAGGTCCCCGGTTTTGGAAAGGAGCAGATTAAGAAGTTCAAAATGTCTCCTGATGCGTTTGTGCAAGCCGCGTTTCATCTTGCCTTTTTCAGAGTGCACGGATATCACGCGCCAACTTACGAATCTGCGCAGGTTCGTCGGTTTGCAGCCGGAAGAACTGAAACCATCCGAACGATGACCCCGGAAATGGCAGACTTCGTTGCCGCTATGCAAGATTCCACAGCCCCATCCAAGCAAGCAGAACTTCTTCAACGTGCTGCGTCCAAACACGCCAAGATTGCACAAGAAGCATCCAACGGTGACGGTTGCGATCGCCACATGTTGGCTTGGCGACTGATTTGCCGTGAGCAAGGTTTCGCCTCTCCAGAGTTGTTCAATTTTTCGTTGTTCAAATATTCTTCACACTGGCAGCTCTCTACAAGCCAAATTACAAATCCGCTGACGAGTGCGGGGTTTGGTGCCGTCACGAAAGATGGATATGGTATGTGCTACGCTATCCGACCCGAGGAGATCACGGTGCGAATTACGGGAACCGAGATGGAACCAACGAAGCTCCGTGAAGCTGTCGAAGTCTCACTGCATGAAATGAGACGTCTAGGAATGAAATTCGTCTGATTTAAATAAAAAAAATGGTTGCCCAACAAACACGAATCGAAACAAGGAAAAATAAGAACGGCATCCCTCATGTTAAACGCGCAACTAAAGTCGTCGGAGCGAACGACTGCAACACGAAAGCATTGCAGCATTCTGGATTCGAAGAGTCCCACGAGCGAGCCGCGGAAAGAGCGAAAGAAAACAATAAGAGAAGAGGGGAACGGAGGGAGGAACGGAAAGGGGGAAATCATTGCAAAGAACAACAGCTGTGTTTTCCCTCATCTTCGTTTCCATTCTTGGAAACACGTGCAGGGGGCGGAGGAAGGTACAGCTCGGATATATAAGTCTTCTCCGAGATCTGCCCGAGGAAAGAGAACACACGGTCCTTGTCCTTTTGGGTAGGACCGTGGCCCTCTGGATCATTTTCGAATTTAAACACGATATCCCTCTGGTCCACACCAAATTGGACAGCTGTCATCTGCGAAACCGATCTATCAAACATGAGCCGAAGCTGCCATCGACATACAAAAGCCACATTCTTTGGAAGAAGATCCATCGTTTGTTCCTTGCGAGATTGTACGACGTGGACCGCATCTGAGAAAATGTACACTGCAACCTCCCAATGCCCTTGAACATCACGGCACGGGAAATCCTCATGCATTGCATAAAGCTTGAATGTTGATGCTGCCGGAGCAATACAGGACTGGTTGGCCGCTTTCAGCACTCGGAAACACTCGGTTCCCCCTGCGAGCCGCACAATATTCTCAAAAAATTCAGTCGCGACATCGATTCGTGCGCTCTGCAATAAAGAACTAACCTGAATGCTCTTCGTAGAATCGTGATCCAGAACACTGAGCAAAATCTCTAAAACATGAATCACACACTCCAACTTTGGATACGACTGCATGCCTTCCAAGTTGTCGACACGGATGAAGTCAATTGCATCGTACACGGAAGACGTGTACCGATAATCTGTGGGTTCTTCATCATGATTGGGGTCCCGCTCGCCTAGAGAAACGACTGGTGCCGGGGAACTGGTTTGATATATTCTAAACTTCTTCGCGAGCCGAGGCAAATCTGTGCCGATTGCTCCACACAGCCGGTCTTCACGGGCCCAGATGGTTCGAATCGATCCTTCCATTCATGAATTACCTTTTTGAATATCCAGAGAGCGAATGAGAGCAATTCCGGTCAAGCTACAGCAAGGAAGTAGGAAGTAAATCTGTCAGGAAACGAAACAAAAACAAAACATTCCAACGAATGAGGGTGTAAAAAACACCCCCAAGAAAGGCTTGATGATCGAGGCTCTTTTCGCATCCAAAAGCACCTGATGAAATCGACTGCTGTCGACATCAACATCGAAGGATCGAGTGTTTTTCGGGGGGATAGTTCAAGAAGGCGACAGACACGCAGTGAAAAGGGACGGCACAGGATACCGGAATGTGCTGCGACGAGATGCACGCCAAAGAATTCGGTTTCAAGTCATTCGAACAATGCACGGCACTTTGACATTGGAATCCATACGTTGTCGAAACATTTCTTTTCCAAGATGCCTCTCAAAGATGTTATGATGTTCCTGGTGATTGCGCTGATCTGCCACTGCTTGCGCTGTGCCATGGCCACTGATTCGACAATGAATGGCGTTGAAATGAAAGAGTACTCCAGTTCTGGTACTTACCTGACCGTGGCTGTCAGTCAGAATAGTTCAGGACACAGTCTTATGGTTTGCGCAGTCGGCAGCCTGTCAGAAGGATTTGTATTTGCTCCGATGTTTTCTCAGCATTCCGAGATAAAGGGGAAATTCCTCACTGCCGAGGATATTCATTGCGCGAATGCGACTTGGCATCCAGAAGATCCGAACGTGTACTGTCAACTTGCATGCGTAATTTTGGTTGCTGATGGTGAAGAAGAACGATGCATTCTTGTATGCCAAGACGATCCTGCTGTCACAATTGTGCATCACCCTGTCGACGTGGTGAATGAGTTCCCACAGTCATTTCCATTTTTTTACATTTTGAACGTTTCCATTGCGAAACATTCGTTATGGAGAATGGAAGAAGTTATGGTGTTCAACTTTTCGAAAAATATGACTTTTAGCATCAAAATGTCGGCGCCGACATGCCACGCCTCTCTCTCCGCCAATGATACAAAAGTGACGTTTGGTTTCAATGATACCGACAGTTGTTCCGTTGGTCTGTCTATCAGCGTCAGCTCACAATTCTCGGTATTTGATGTTATTCAAGAGGTGTTTTCTGTCAAAATGCCCAATGGTTCTATTTCGCTGTTTCCATTGTTTCTGGTGAGAAATGCCAGCTGGGGTGAATTTTGCACTGATCGTCATCTTTTTAGTCTGGCACTGATGACCGGAAACGTTGCTTCAGAAGTAACAGTTTCCAGAAATTTGACCACTCCAAGTGATTTGTTCAACGTCTCTTCTGTCTCGATTCCGTTAAGTGTTCGCTGGAATGACAGCAGAATTTTCAATAATCTTTGTGCGCAAAGCAATGCTTCAACGTCCGCGTCCTTGTCTCTTCGAGTCACGGAGACTTTGGGAATATTCTCGGGGACATACTCATTGGTGGGTCGCAACATTCAGAATGCTTTGGGAGGGGTTTGGGAAACGGATTTTTCGCCAGCAACGCTGGCAGAACTGGTGTGTGCGAAGACTGCGGATGTGGAAATTGGAAAACTGATATTTACTCCGTCGACTGTGCTGAACGCAGAATCAGCAAAACTTTCAGTTTCCGACCTTAAGTTTGAAGTGCAAATTGAACTGAAGGTCGATGCATCTTTAAATCATAGTTGCCTGACTAGAAGCCTCATCGCGAGTACGTTTGTCACCGTTCATGTGGAACTCACGGACATCGACGATCGGCACGAGACCAAGTTTCTGAATTCGCGTTTGTCCGTGTCTCTTTCCGCACTACCAAAGAACACTTCGATATTCAAACCACTGAATGTCATTGATGAATATTTTGATATGTCGATATGGCATTCCGGTACGGATTCTGTCTTGCCATTTGTGAGACTGTACATTATGGGAGACGGCATGATAGAAGATGCCAACGGTCCGTCGGGTACGTTGATGACGGTGAAAACATTTGATCCCAAAGTCTCTGTTGTGCTTGATGCCGATATTGCCTTATTGGCATCCATTCTAGAGGACTCCGCTCTCAAAGTTGCCAACTTGTCCTCATGTAGCTCCAGATTGGTCTGCAGTAACGATGGCAACAACGAACTGATTTGTGATGTTTTCGCTCTGCCTCGGCTGCCCAGTTCTCCTGCATCGAATCAGAAGATCTTGACGTTTTCATCTGATACCAACAATGACACAGTTGCGGAAAAGAATACGTGCAAAAGTGCTCCGCTAAATGCCCTCCATTGTGTTGTGAAGGTGACACTGGATGTGTCTGCGTTTGTCCCGCTCATTCGGTATCGCCCAATGCATTTCGTTTCTGTTGGAATGGATATAGACGGAGAGGTGCTGCCATTTAATGCAACAGAAGGAAAGAAAAATGTTACATACCTTCCCAACAAGATATTAACAAAACCAGAAGCCTGCGATGTCAAGCATCGCGTGAAAGGCGTTGGTGGAAAACCGAATGAATCGGAGATCCTGCAAGGAGGGAAAGGAGGAAGCGCGGCTTTGTGGCTGCTAATTTTCCTCGGTATTGTTGGATTTGCAATTTTTGCGGCCAAGAACGAAACCTTTCGAAGTGCCTTCACATCGGCGTTTCGCAGTGGACAAGCACCTCGAGGAAACCAGCGGTATTCGAGACTGACCGCCACGTACGATTCATCGGAAGAGTTGTACTAAGCATAATGGAGAATGTTTGTTCGCAATCAAGCTTTGCCATCGTCAAACTCTTTGAGTGCGCGCGCTTCCTTCTCTCGTATTTGGTGGTAGACATCCTTCTTCTTGCGCTCCAATTCCAGCTGCATTTGTTTGAACTTTTCTGCCGATGGTGTAAAGGACAAGCAGATTTGGATTTGTCGCAACAGAATGTCATCTCCCTGTAAGAGGCTACTAAACGTCCCGAATGAAATCCCGCCCGAGTTGGCAGCGTCGAATTTCTTGTACGTCTGCTGCACTGCGAAAAGAACGTCCTCCAGTTTGTAATCTTTGGATAAACTCAGAAGAACTTTGTAAACTTCCTGTCGCTGAAGCATCTCCGTTTCTTGGACATCAAAAATATAAAATATGGGACGCGCTGCTTGCTCCGGAGAGGCCTTTGTAATGTCCGAGAGGCGGTGTACAAAGCCGTGAAAATCAATCTGTCCCTTGATTGATGCTCGGTTAAACCTGTCAAAAGCCATAAAAAATCGTTGTTGAGCGAAGCTGTCGTGGATTCCAAACACCGAATTGAGAATCTCATAAAACTGCTCCTTGGAAGCCTTCGGGATGTCCCACGTGGCCTTGGGGGCAGACTTCACGTCCGGAACACTGCCTTCCAACGCAGTCATCCATCGGTGATAAATATCCTCAATGTCTTCGGCAGAAAACTGCGTTGATGTCTCAAACTCTTTGCAAAATGCATACGTCTTCTTTGGCTTTGCTTTCTTTTCCTTCTTGGACTTATCTGTTTTCTCCGCAGATTCCAAAGCTGGACGTTCCGGCTCCGTCGGCGACGAGCGGCCTGAAGTAGCAGACGACGCCGTTGGTGACCCCTTGAAACGGCGCTCTCGAGACGTTGTTGCTCCAGAGGGAGAAAACGAGGCCAACAGGGAATTTGAGACTCCTGCTGCTGAACCCGCAGCAGGAGAAGTGGCAGCAGATGGGGGCTTTGGCGACAATGAGGAGCTGGGAACAGAAGTACCCGCTCCAGACTCGACCATTCCCGGAGAAGACTTCTGGCGAGCCGACAATGGCATAACGGTGCGGTAGTCCTTTGTAAATGACTGCGGAGCAAACGTCAGTTCATGTGATTCACGAGCATCCAACAACTCTCGCTGCTTAACTTGGTTGGCTTCCTTGTTTCGCAAGAACTCCTGCTGTCGCTCCAACACTGATTTCGCAACTGGTGCATTAGAAGCAGATGTTCCTCCCATAGGTGACACCGCAGAAGCAGTCATCCCGTTTGTGGACGAAGGACTGAGGGAATTTTCGCTTCGAGCAAGCATTGGAGACACGCTGTTGGGAGAAACGGCAGAACCAGGGCCAGCTTGGGAAACGCCAATCTTTGGCAGGGAAATCTGTTCTGGAGCTGCAGGAATCAGTCCGGCAACCACGATTTCGAGAGGCGGGAGCGCAGGAAACTCTGCATTTCGACAGCTTGCTTTGATTTCGAGAAGTGCAATGAGCGAAAGACGCTCGCGGTCATCATCCGTCAACAATGCAGAGTGCGGCGGCTGCGTGTACTCGAGTACCCAGGAAATAAGTGCCCGCGTACGCGAGGGAAGACCCAAAACTGTATTCTGATAATGAGCAAGCAACTTGCGTCGCTCGATCCAGCTGAAAGGCATGATGTGAATGCAGATTTGAAGAAAGGCAATCAGAAGCAAATAGGAGAAAACTTTGAGGTCAAAGGAACTTGCCAGAGCTTTTTTCTTTTCTTTGCCCTCTGCGCAAGGAGCTGCGGGGAACCTTTTTTTTTTTTGCATCAAGTGATGCTTGATGCCGGATGCCTGTGGATTTTTGGGCATTATTTTTTTTTTAACTGTTGGTTTTGTTTGTGTGGTATTGGCACTTTTTGTCGGGTGCCAAGAAGCGTTAGCAGCGTGTTGCGTTGGTGACTCGTGTCCAAACTCGCAACCAAAAAAAAAAAAAAGAAGAACCCATTTCTTTCTCTTTTTTTTTGTTCGGTACCGCAAAAGGGCCTTTTTGCCAGTGTCATGTCGGTTCAGAAAATCTGCTCGGGAGGCCGTCACCTTTGCTCGCCCTTTGTTGATCGCCAAGGAAGAGTATTCGCCGTTTCCCAAGGAACAGGAGAAATTTTGCGTGTTGACGAGCACCACCGCTTTGAAGTATGCTGTCTTTTGTTCTTCTTTTTTTAAAATAAGTGCTGGTTGATTCCCACGCGTAATGCTAACATATTTTTTCTGCAAATTTCTCTTTTGTTCAGGTATTTTCTTCCTCTGGAGGTGCTCCTTCTTGCATTGCATTTGATATTGACAATGCACTCTACGTTGGCGACTTTGCGCATTGTGCCATCTGTATGTGTGAGCTTGTTTTTTGCTTTTATTGGTATTTGTGATTGTTTGCGATTTATGATATTAATCTGACATCTTGCGCTTTGCAGTGACGATGGTGGAAGACGGTTCGTTGACCGAATACGTCAAAGAGTACGAGTCGAGACCCTTTGTTGGACCGTCTGCAATTGTTTTCGATGATCGAGCAAATTTTTACTTTTTGGACTCGGGGTCTTTTGGTGTCACCTCCCTTGGAAAGTCTTCTGGATCTCTGTTTTATGTCTCTGCCGAGGACCAGATTCTTCACCCAATTCTGCTCAACTGTTTGTCTCAGCCGTCTGGGCTTGCTATCCACATTCATGGCGTCACTCCTATTGTGTATGTTGCTGAAACTTCGACCAATCGAATTTTGCGAGTTGTTCGGACTCCTTCTGGCGTGTTCCAGTCTTCTGTTTTCTTCCAGTTTTCGGGCAGAGTCGGACCATCCGCACTTGCATGTGATTCCAGAGGAAATATCTACGTCTCCCGCTTCGAATGGTCTGCGATCATGAAGGACGGGGAAATTGTTGTTTTATCTCCATTAGGAGTGGAGCTTCGGAAAATTGTAGTTCCTGGTGCCCCAGAAATCTCAGGTTTGCATTTCCATGAAGACGACGGAGTGCTGTACGCCACGGAAGCTTCTTCGAACATGCTTTTCAAAATTGTTGTTTAAAATGGACGTTTATTTGCTTTGCTGCTGCATTTATTGTTGTTTGTTTTTCACTCGATTCGCAAGATCAGACTCAAATTCATTCTTCGCGAACTGGAAAATGTCTTCGAATTCGTCGTCGGTGGGGATCAGTCTGAACCGCGGTTTGGAAACAATCTGCCGTCTTGAGGAGAGCTTCGTCGGCCCAGCCGCCGTTTTGAAACAGCTCTCCAACGCTTGACCACACCGCTCAAACGGAGGTAGTCGCCGATTGAAGTCAAAATAATAATCGAAATGATGATGAGCAAAGAACTGCGTTCGATAAGCGTCCTCCCAGTCTGCATCGTTGTCGATGTCACTGAAAGAAGTGTACGCTTTTGACAAGATACCAGTGTCAATCCATAACGGCAGAAACTGCTGGGTGAGGATGAGGCGAGTCTGAATTTCTGTGATTTCTGGTATGGATTCCTTTTTGTAGGTCTCCATGTCCACAAGATTTCGTAGCAGATTACGGGACTGAAGAAGGAAGAACCGTTTCTTCTCCACAGCAAAGATTTCTCTGCAGAGACCCAAGTATTGCACCATTTCATTCGCATACCGAGCTTTGGCGTCTTTGAGGAACTTGCGAACGGCCATAGAACGACTGCTGTCAGGAAGGATAGTCAGCTCATGTTCGTCCAACCACTGCTCTGCCGATTCAACAGTCGCAACCGTAGGACGTACTAATTCAATCTCCTTGTCTTTCTTGCCCTCCTTTGCACTCTTTTTGCTGGCAGATTTCTCTTTTTCTGGTGGCCTTTCAAGAGATGTGTCCTTGCGGACAAGATCGATCTGCAGCTGAGCCAAGACTTCTTGAATCCTGACCTGCCTCTTTCTTTTCTCAAACTCTATCAGCTGTTGACTCACAATCAGAGACTGGGTTTTGAGCTTGAAAAGGAATTTTCGAATGATTTGCTGGCACTTCTTGACTTTTGCAACAAAAAGATGCACAGCGTTTCGGGACTTGTTGGATTTCACAAAAAGACGCAAGAAACATGCGATAATCGTTGCTGACTGGCATTTTCGTCGAATTCGCAATGTTGTTCTCCATTTAGGGATCTGTCTCGAAATGACGTCGATCGAGGTCTGTTTTTTCTGCTGAGCCTTCTGCCTCAAAAACGGGACGATAATAGTGCGGAAGGTATTCTCAGCTCGCAGTTTCCGTTCGCGGTCTTTTCTCAGAAACTGCTCGATTCTCAAGTTTTGGATCCAGTACTTCATGTTCTTCACGACGTGTACGAGGGTGAACCACTCTTTCTGGACTGGTTTCATTTTCTTCCGCCACTCAATCTCTTGTACATTCTGCATCGCTTTTTCGCGCCGTCTCTCAGCCTTTTCGACTGCTGCGTTCTTCTCATCTTCTTTCCTGCGCTCCTCCACAAGCTTGCGATCTCGAGCTTCTTCTAGATAGCGCATCTCCTTTGTCGCAAGTTCTTTTGCTTGTGCTGCACGGTAAGCCTTGGAGAATTTCGAAGAATCTTTCTTGTTCACATCGACAAAGTTTGTTATTCCAGCTTCTCTCCAGTGCTTCTCATTCTCTTCTTTTCGAAGGCTTTCGTACTTGGAACATTTTGCTACGCATTCCTTTTCAGCCCTCTCCAGATCTTCCGGATTTTTCATGTAGAACTCTACGAGATCATTGAGCTTCTTCTGAAAATCCTTGGAGTGATTGGTTGGCTGTGCTGCACTGCGTTTCATGATTCTTGATCGGGTTGTGTCATCCCCTTCCTCACCATTCTTTGAGGATTTTCTGTCCTCCAGCGCTGTCGGGCTCTTTATCCCACCAAGTTCTGAGAACGCCACGCTGACAAGACGTTCGATTTCTCCGACTGTGGAAACAGAATGATTCTTCAGTCCTCCTCTTGAGGCGTCTTTGGAATTCATCAACCCAGAATCCTGCATAGCCGAAAAGGACAATCCGAAAGCAGAGATTGAACACGAATCGGCTTCTTCGCGATTCGGGAGGTTTACGAGAGTCTTGGACTGTTCGTTACGGCGCACAGTCAACGAAGACACGGATCTTCGAGCGGGATCTGGATTCGAAAACAGACCCGCATTTCTAGATGTCGGTCGAGGAAACGGCGGAATAACCTTTTCGTTCGCAACAGAAAAATCAATGCTTGCAGTTTCCTGTTCAAAGCTGCCCTTCTCAAAGGCACCGGCACGACGGTTTCTGGATGACAAAGGAGGCAGCTGGAAAAAACTGTTTCCGGAGAGATTGCTCAAGCTCATAATTGCAAACCCCCCCGAACAATTTGGTTTATACTGGTTGGTGTTTTCTGCTTTTTAGGATTTTCTGTAATTTGGAGATATCAAAATTAGAAACGGCATTGAGAAACAACAAGGTAGAAACAAACGGCACCCCCCTCCCCCAAAAGCAGAACAAAACAAAAACAAAAAAACAAAAAACTGGACATATCGCGGCTTGAAAATGAACCTGCTGTAGGGGAGGTCCGGCACTCGCTCTTTTTGCTTTTTTGATTCACCTTTGTTTCTGGTTGGAAGAGGGTGTGTCTTGTCCGCTTTTCTTTTTTTTTTTCGCTTTGGCATTGATCGGTTCCTCTTATTTGCTTGCGATTTCAACCACGTGACCGGATCCATCATGAAAGAGCGTAAATCAAAATCCAGATCTTCTTCAAATGCCCAAGATTCTCTTTATAGACAGATTCAGTCGGATCGAATAGTTTTGGGAGGAAAAAATCGTCCAGAAAAAGCATCTCGTTCGAACCGTGTGGATGATGATGATATGAACCAGGAATCGGAGGTCTCGTTGCCCGCCCGCGCAGCACAAAAGATGCTTGAAGCAGCGCGGGAAATGGAAGATGAAGCGGCTCGAGAACTTGTGAGCGCTGAACAAATTCGTGCAATTTCCGAGATGCCGGATCTCGAGGATCTCGCGGACGATGATGACGTGTCGGAAACGATGTCGTGCACGCAGGAGGATGTTACTCTGGATCCCGAAGACGAAGCTGCGATGGCAGCCTTCTCAAGAGAAGTCAATCGTCGGAACGGTGCTGTTGGTCCTTCCACAACACGAACTCTTGCTGACGTGATTTTGCAAAAGATCGCGGAAGCAGAAGCTGGTAAGCATCCGAAGAACTTGGAGGAACTTGACAATGAAGTGGAAAAGAAGATTGTGGATCCAAAGGTTGTTGCAGTGTACAGAAAAGTTGGGCAATTTCTTTCGCGATACAGAGCCGGAAAACTTCCGAAGGCTCTCAAGATTGTTCCGTCTTTGAATGGTTGGGAGGAAATCGTGTGGTTGATGCGCCCATTTGAGTGGTCTCCTCAGTCAGTGTACGTTACCACAAAGCTGTTTGCTGCTGGTCTGAACGCCAGAATGGCTCAGCGATTTTACGCTCTCGTTCTTCTTCCGCACCTTCGCAACAATTTGAAGGAGAATAAGAGGCTGAATTTTCATTTGTATGCCGCCGTTACGAAGGCATTGTTCAAGCCTGCAGCCTTTTTCAAAGGCATTGTTCTACCTCTGTGTGAATCAACGGATGTCACGCTTCGAGAAGCAACAATTCTTAGTTCGGTACTATCAAAAAAATCAATTCCCATGTTGGATTCCGCAGCATGCTTGCTGAAATTGGCCGAAAATCGATTTTCGGGTTCTGTATCCGTGTTTCTTCGGGTTTTGATTGACAAGAAGTACGCCCTACCTCGAAGAGTGGTTGATGCGCTTGTGGACCACTTTTGCGGATTCACGGACTTCCGGATGCCGGACGAGCCTGGTGTGCCTAAGGAGCTGCCTGTGCTGTGGCATCAGGGACTTCTTTCGTTTGTGAGCAGATACAAAGGCGATATTTCCGCAAAGCAACGCGAGCAGTTGTTTGCCTTGATGCGAGTTCACCAGCATCATTTGATCACCCCTGAAGTGAGGAGAGAGTTGTCCTTCATTCAGGCGAGAAACGATGTTGTACGCAGATCCTAAGGGGTGGTGATAGTAGTAGTGGTAGTAAACAGCTTTTATGCATCGTCATTCGTGGGCGTTGTCTCCGTCATTCGTGCAATGTCGCGTGCTGGACCTCTGATTATAATCGGCTGTAGAGTTGAAGAAGGGGCGAAACATTGGGCTCCATGCAGCGATTACTAGTGAACGGCAAGATGGTCGACTCATCGAACAGCGTTTCTTTTTTGTCTTTTTAGAATTGCAAATTGGTTCTCAGATAACACAGAGAGATCAAAAATAAAAAGAATCGTCATGTCTTTGTCTGTTTCGCTGCCTTTCAGAAAGAGCGACACGGTTGAAGAAGAAGGAGGTTCCTCTGACCACCTCCGATCAGTTGTGCTTCCCGGTGACTCTGTTAGTGGTGCTCCCGGAGTATTGCGAGGACACGGGACATTACTTTCGCAATCGTCTGGATCTGCTGACCAGTCGGTTTCGTCCTCTGCGCTGGGAACTGTTTCTTTCTTGCACGCTCTCGTTTCTGTAAAGCCATTGCATGGAAGATACTTCCCATCTGTTGGAGACGTAATTGTTGGGCGAGTCGTTTCTGTCTTGGGCTCAAAATGGATGTTCGACATCAGAGCGAACGTTGATGCGTCCTTGTCTCTTGCAAGTTCTCACGTTACACCATTCGTTGTAACCAGCGATGGTGCCAGTTCATCAGCTCCTGTTCAGCTCCAGTCGGAGAGCATTCGACGACGGACAGAAGCTGATGCTCGGCATATGCGGACCGTTTATTCAGAAGGTGATGTTGTTGTTTCAGAAGTGCAAGCTGTCTCCTCGTCTGGAGAGATATCTTTGCAAACACGATCGTCAAAATTTGGAAAGCTTCAGTACGGTACGCTTGTGCGCAGTCGTCCATCGCTGATAGTCCGAAGTCCGCATCATATGCTTCACATCGGCGGCGATGTATCAATCGTTCTGGGGATGAATGGCTATGTTTGGATTCAGCCAGCGCTGCATATACTGGCGGAACAGAAAGATGCAGAGGCAACTGACGACTCAGAGCAGGTCGGATCGTTTGTGTCCTTCGAGAATCGTCCAGAGGGCTTCTCAAAAAGAGTCCCGTTCTCCGTAAGACAACGTGTCGCTCGGGTGGCAAACTGTGTCCGCGTATTAACTTTACTTGAAATGCCGATATCAACAGGAAGTATTAATCGTGTTCTTGCGAACTCAGAATCCTTGGATCTAAACGTCCGAGACATGCTGCTTCGAGGAAATGTTATTGATCTTGTCGGAAACATAGAAGACGTTGGCGAATAGAACAGCAGTCCAGGCAGACTTCTTCTGAATTGCGCAATAATTTATTCATCATGAATCTGCGGCTTGCGAATCCTCGGCACCTGCCGGAATTTCAGAACCCGGAACATCCACATGCGGTTCTTCATATTCTCCATCTCCAAGTCGCAGACACACATAAATTATTTGATCATTCTGGATAGCCATGTCTGCTATGCTCTTGTCTTCTGGAAACACCTTGCAACCTTCGTCGGAATGGAACATAAGCCGGGAACCTCCATAACTTGAACCAAGCAATTGCTCAAGCTTTCGCAGAATGTCCCCGCCTTTGTCAACGGGATCTGCATGTAAAAAGACGCAAACTTTGTTTCTTTTCAATCGGATATAAAGTGACATGATCTCAACGTATTTATATTTGCTGCAGTTGTTCCAGAATGTCGCGGACAGCATGATTTTGTAAAAATAAGCCAGTGAAGAATCAGATTTCCAGGTTAGCATTTCACCTCAGAATGCAGCCAGCACGTTTAATGTACAGCAGATGAAAACAACTTCATTTACGATAGACATGCTCGTTTCGAAATCTATTACTACCACAATTGATTGCATTCGTTGGCTGCAGTCATCCGATTGTGGAGAGGCAACATGCCTCGGTATTGGCAATTCTGACAGACCCTGGCTAAACGACGAGAGGAAAAGGCCTACCAGTTTAATCAAAACTGGACTTCACCGATGGCAGAGTTAGCACCACGTACAGTGGCTCAGCGTGTTCGCTTATCGAGACACACACAAAAACCTACACGCCGGCAGAATCTAAAGTTAGTGTGGATAGTCGTTAGGATGCGGACAGCAAACCAGGAATCGCTTATTCTAGCTAAAGTTGAACCGACCAAAGACAATGAAACCGCATATCGAGACGAATCTTCTTTTCGAGCTATTTTTACAAGAGTGCAGCCGTAAATGTCGCAGTAAGATCGAAGACTGGGCAAATGTGATTAGAAAAGGGCTGAGAAGCAAACAGCAACACGGCGTGCATGGGAGAAACAAGGATCAGAATGGCTCAGATCAGACCGGAGACAGATACCATTCACCGTGGCGGCAGAAGAGGAGCCAACGCTGTGGGGAACCAGCGAAAAACCCGGATATCGAAGCCGCTTCATTCGGATGCCAAAAATGGCAGACTCAGACAACTACCTGTCGGTTGCAGAAATCCTGGTAAGAATGAAGGATAATTGGAATGGTTAATCAGTTAGCCTGCAAGCAGTCCTGGAACCACGATAAAACAGAATCTGCAACTAAACCGATTTAACCCAGTTTCTGCTTACCAGCACAAGGCAAGCCGAACTGGAGCAATCGTCAGATTCATCAGCTGGTTGGGATCAAAACCCGAGAAACACAACTGAGTGATCGGGGGACTGTGCGTCGTGTTCAGAAAACGTCAGAAAACAGGAACACTCTCGCCCAGGATACCACACCTGCCAACGGAGACTTAAAACTCGATTTGTTGGCTTTGTAAGCGGTAATGCTGCATCGCAGCATTACCGAGAGCAATAAAATCACAAAAATCGAGATGAGATGGAATAATCTCGGTCACGCACGCCAGCACGATGAAAATGACGGTAAATTTACCAGTTATCGAGACATCCAGCAAGTCGGTGATAACGAATATTACCTCTGTCGTCGCCTGTGCTGGAAATCAGTATCAGTTCACTGTGCAGCTGGCAGTATATGCCTGGTCTCCAGATGAAGTCTTGAGATTCAAAAAACTTTAGAGATTGATATGCCAGAGAAATCTGCAAAGACTATTTCCAAGCATCAGGGCTCCATTCAGGGCCTCTCGGAAAGACCCGCTCTTTCCTTCGAGTTTGTGGCATTTTCTTTCTTGAAATCAGGACGAAGGTGGGAAAACTGTGAAGACATTTGGGCGAAGCCGTCGATAATGGGTCTCCGAATCGAACCGATTTGTAAATAACATCATCCATATTGGAATACCAACCGCGCCAAAAGGTTTGCTAGCTGCCCGTGAAATGCGAAACATGCATTTCCAACATCCATTGCAAGTAATGCTGAGTAACACTGTCTCAACGAACTGACGCCAACTCCGGTACAGTGTGATATCATAGTTGTTCGTTGCCATGTATGGTGTGAGGTACGTACATTATGACGTATATTATGACGTTCGTAATGACGCATTTTTATGATCCATGAGGCAACTGAGGAACAGCACTCCGACGTCATACATAAGGAATTGTTTGTTTATTTGTTTTTTCTTTTTTCTTTTTTCGCTTTATGAAAACATTTTGTCACAAACGATCTTTTATTGTCCCTGGTTACATATTATACAGGATATATTACAAAACAACCCACTGCGCAAACCACTGTTGGATTCCCAGTTCCTTCCGCTAATCAAGATGCGGGGCCCTCTGAAATGGACATGAAGACGCTTTGTGTTAGATTGTCCAACATTAACAGGGCGGCATTTGCTTCCTTCGCTTTATTCTGTGCTACGGGAGGATGCATGCTTTCACTGCATATGATGAGTCACGACATGGTGATCTCGCAGGACAATGCAGACTATTCTGTTTGGTTTATTACCCTGGCACGCTTGTTTGCATTTGTTTTACATTTTGCGATTGTGTGTGTATGTTACACTCTGTGTTTCAAGATCCGAAGAATGTGCAACTTTGATGAACGAATACCCTGAGAAAATTGATTTTTGCAAGGATTGGGGTGCCAATCGATCTCTCATGGAAGTCACTTGCATCAGCGGCGAACAGTATTTCGATCGTGAAACCAAAAAACCCGGCAATCCTTTCGAAATCTCCATTTCAGAGTTGGAGGAATGCACCCTATATGATGATTTTAATTTGATGAGACGTCTAACAGAATGCCACCGGAAACTGTTTACCGAAGAACTGTGTTATCATGGAACGATTCGAGTTCTGGTTATGTTGTTCATTGTGTTTGGCATTGTTTTTTGGAGTGCCTTTCAATCTGAAAAGCGCGGATATGCAGTCTGGAATCCCAACATATTTCTACAATGATTGCTGGCTGTTTGTCTTGACGTTCCTCTTTGCCGCAGTTGCAGTGGACCTGCAAATTCTTCCAGGGGTTGTAGCGGAAATGGTAATGCGTATGTATGAGCATCTACATTTCGTTCACTTGCAGCGACGGAACGCCTTTGAGGCACCGGATATTATGGCCTCGATCGAAGCGTCCAAGGAGCGTGCGGACCACTTGTTCAGTCAAATCTATCTTGTTGTCAAAAAACTCGGACGCACTTTTTTCAACCTTTGCTTTGCAATGGTGGTGATTATCATCTTTACAATCCCTTCCGGTGTAGTTTGTGTGGTTATCTGCTGGAGACCAGCTGAGCACTCGAGTGAAAATGGAAAGGCTGGAGTCGCCGTTTGGTTTAGTAACATTGGACTCATTACTCAGTCAACATTCATATGCGCGACGTGTCTGAGCATCTCGTTATCCTCTGGAAAAATCGGTGCACATTATGTCAGGACTGCTTGCTTTCTTGCCTTTCAACGAATCTCATCGCGGGTTTGGGATGAAGCATCCGCATGTGGCGCTGCACTGGCTCATTGGAAAAGAATCCTTGGTATACCGGCTCGGCGGATATGTGCCCGTCAACCTGATAACGCTCCTGTTTCTGCTCTCATGATATAGTCGTGTACAGTTCTTAGCCAAACAAGTATTTCTAGTTTTTTTTGAAGTTCTGCATTCTTTTCGCAGGGTATTGGACTGTGGTTTCCCGTGACATTTTGAATAGAAATCATGAGCAAACAGCAACACGACAGGCAACGTAAAACGCAAAAAAAAGAAGAAAAACAGAGCGACGTTAAATGTTGAATCAGTTCACACAAGTCCAGTCGACAAAGAGAATAAATCCAGGAGGTCTCACATATGGGTTCTACTTCATCCGTTCAAATCATACACCGCCTGGCAGAATCTGTCTGCAGCCTGCATCCCACATTCAACAAAGATAGCAGCAATAATCGCCTCAACAGCTGTTCCTAACACTTTGCATGCCTGCACATTATGTTTAAACCCGTTCCAGTCAACAAACAATGTTCCACTCCGTGGCTTTTGGCCCACAGAATAAAGGATTTATCCGTCACATGTTCCTCGCGAATATCGTATAAACGTTTTTTCGAGGCTCGAGAGGAAGATTCAAACACCAGTGCTGAGGCCCACATTCGCTGAACGGCATCGCCAAATCACGCCAGCCCTTCGTTGGAAACCAGTGTTAGACGGCTGTGTTCATGTACGAAAGAAGAGTGCAGGAGCGCATCGTTCAGCGTGCAATGCAGGTTCATATCCAACGATCTTCCAGATTTGACGTCTCAGCTGCGTCCTGCGAGTACGATGCAATGCAGACAAACGAGGTGGTTGTTGCCATCGATGGGCCATCGCACGCAAAGACGCATTCGGCCAAACGAATCGTTCGGAAGATCCCAGGGATGAGGAAGATGGGTCGCTCCCACTGTCCACTTCCTCTTCGTCATCATTGTCTGTCTCTGACGACTCACAATTCGAACCGGATTGAAGCAGAGCATTGTGCCTGTTCTCCATCTGGCATTGGTACTGCCACACCAGCTTCTCCATCCGAAAATGTTCTGTCTCTTTGTTCAGTTCCTGTTGCTTCACAAGAATTGCACGAGCAAGTTGTTGCGTCTCATGTTTGGACTGTTGAAGTGCGGTGTATCGCTGTGACACATCACGCTCCAAGCTCCGTAAATACTGCATGAAAAAGGGCAAACGGAAGTGATATTGGATCCTCACCGAAACAGAAACTTACATGAAAACTGAATCATACTTCCCGAACTCTCATCAAATTATGACAAATCTCGACGAAGATACTGCATAATGTGAGATGATTTCTCAAGAACAGAATTTCTTGCACCTTAACTGTGCAAACAAAAAGTCCAAGCATCATAACATGATGGATGTGGAACTCACGGAATCAGAGAGGTTTTTGAAATTCGACCCATGTTGTGAGATTTTCTGTTGGGCCGCTGGAGACCTTGTGAAAGTGCATTGTTTTCATAATCTCTTCTATTCGCGGAAGAATACTACTGGAAGGGATACCTTCGAACCGAAGAGTCCTGCTCGTTAGAAGTCCTGATTCGTGAAGACTTGGAAGGCATAAAGCATTTTCGACAGTGCAGCGCCACAAGACAACGCTTTCGTTGTACCCGATTCTGCGAGGACTTTCAAGCGATGTTCTGAATTCCAACAACTCCATGCAGGGTTGTTTGAATCAAGGGTAGTTGAAGAGATACATTTGGCAACAGCAAGGATCTGAGACTGGGCTTGCGCTTGTGCCCGAAGGATTTTTGCATTTGTGTCCTCTCGCAATATTCTCAAATCTCGATCGAACTGCTGCGTCAACAGCGAGATTTCCGAAACAAGTATTGCGTCCAACCGCTCCGCGAAAATGATCGGATCATCAAATGCTGGATTTGAGATTTCAAACTGCAGCTCCAGAGATTCTGGAGTCGCGCTGATCATCACAAAATTGCATTGCTCTGGACTGCTCAAGATTTTTGAGAGATTTTTCGGCGTAAACAGGAATGTTTCGGGGTGGCAAAGTGCACAAATACGGCTCCTGAGCAGGACTCGTGAAAAATTTCTCAACGAGCGAAGATGAGTAGCCTCGATTTTCACGCAGGATAGCCCAAGAAAAATATGGATTTCATAGTCGTCCGCAAGTAAACGTGTTTATGGAAATCCACTCTGGACCTGCACTTTGAATCTGCTCGACGTTATGAATGACTGTCGCAGTCTCCGAAAACTCCGAGGATGTGCTGGACATAACAGCTTCATTTGCACGATTACGAAGCTCACTCCAGTCCCCAGAATGAGAACTGGAGATTTCAAAGAATATGCTGGAAGGAGGTTCGGAAGGACAGTCCATTTTGGAATAACAAAAAAATGAGCAGCGAGTGGTACCGAAGTCCCAAGAAATTTTTTGTGCTTGCAAAACAGCAGAAGTTTGAGAAAAGAGAACGCAACTGAAAAGCAGCGATCCTTCGATTGAAATCAAAAACCTCAGCAGAAACTCCCAAACATCACGGACTTGCCACCAGGGTTTGAGTCGGATATCGGATATCCGACTGGTCGGAACCTGGTTACGGTAACTCTGTTGTTCACTAGAGAAAAAAATGCGCGATATCCGTCCTGTACGCTAGAAGGACAGCTGCCGGAAAGCGTTCCGTCAGAACATCTACTTGCATATGTCTTGCAAAGATTCAGCGGTCACTTTCTACTGTCTATGAAGAAGACGTCTGCATTTGGAATCTTGCTGCTGGAAACCTACCAGCTGCTTTCGTTGGAGCTCTCACGGTCATTAGATGCATTTACTCGCGTTGGAAAGCTGTTCTTCATTTCTAGTGGGAACTTCAAATTAGGGGCGCATTTTCAGTCCAACACATAGTCAACGTGCATTTTTGTCGCATTCCCGGATTGGTGGTCGACGATTATTGTAATGGTATTACCTTCCTGCTTGCCCGGTGCCAAGGGTCGTACATTTTGATGCCTGCTCTCATTCTTCGCGTGCTCCTTGCACTTGTCGTTTTGCGCAGAATTTACTAGCGATTTGCAGTTTTGTTGTTTTCTTCTGGTTTCTGCGGGAGCTGTTCTTTTCATGCGGCTTTTTATTTGCATTGGTGACTTTATTAGTTCGTTCGAAAACTTCCAGAAATTTGTTTTTACAGATTTCCTCGTGGTTTCGAGAGGATTACTCTTGTAACTCATTTTTTGGCTTTGTTTTTCCCACCAGATTTTTTTGCTTCAATGTAACGGATTCTCCAAACGAGACAATTGCACTCTGTTTCACCTTGTATATCAAGTTTTTATGAGTGATGTCTTTCTGATGGGGCCAGACGCCCCCTTAGCTTAGTTGGACTCCTTTTGCTTGCCTAGCAAGTGTCAGGTAAGTCGCGTTGTTGTCATTTGATTGCAGAATTGGCGCCTCCTTGTCTTGCGATACTGCAGTGGTGAACTCACAATCATACTCTTCGTTGGCTAACAGTACCAGCGTTCGCCGTCAGCTGGCGCTCCAACGGCGGAATCTACGCAGCTTCCTACCCACTTGGTAGCTTTCAGGTCCGTATGACTGTCTCCGCAGGTTGACAATGCAGAGAGTTCATGATGCCCAAGGAATTCACAGAAAACAGATGTTTTTGGCTCGCATTTTTAAAAATTATTCACACCTATTTTCATTTTGCGAAACTGCACACATCACACCAACTTACTGCTTAATATCTTCATGAAACTCGCAAATCTGCTGCCAAACAAGACGCTTGACTTGATCCGTGGACAATGCTCCATTCTTTTCGAAACTCCAGTCGAAAATGCGGTCACAATCTGGTTCATTAACACCATTTGCCAATCCTGAAAAATAGGGATGCCGGATGGCTTCTGCAGCGGTAATTCTCTTTGTGGGGTCGAATTCCAACATCCGTTCCATGAGATCGACTGCCGCCTGAGGGGCGGAGGGGACAAGCGACGCTATGGGAACGGCAGGTCTACGTGGCTGCATCCGCAGCCAACGCTTTGCCTGTTCAGACGCCTCCATCTTCCGGAGGATATCTTCAGAAGGACTTCCGCAAACTGCAAGAATGCGGTTTAGTTGATCGAGATAATCTCGGCCGGGAAACAGGGGCTTTCGGTTGAACAATTCGGCCATAATGCACCCAGCAGACCACACATCGATTGTGGATGAATAATGTCGGGATTGGAGAAGCAGTTCAGGAGCACGGTACCAGCGAGTCACGACATACTCCGTGAGGTCCGCATCCGAAGAACCGGGCTCAACACCTCGAGCAAGACCCAAGTCGCACACTTTCAAAGTGCAGTCCTTGTTGACCAGCACATTTCCAGGCTTGAGATCACGATGAAGAACATGTGCGGAATGCATGTACTTGAGAGCGCGCAAAATCTGATAGACGAAATATTGAACGTGAGCAGCAGACAGGTCCTGAGGAGAGCGGATCAGCCAATGAAGATCCGTCTGCATCAATTCGGTAACAAAATACACATCGGTGAACAGCGAATACGAGACAGGCCGCATGATATCTCGGAGACAAATGATGTTTTCATGAGAACGGAAGAACGACAGGAGACGCAGCTCACGAAGAAGTCGAAGACCCTCGATCGGTTTTTCAAAGGGCTTCGGCACTCGCTTGATAGCGACATTCATGTTGCTAATGTTGTCCGTAGCTGAGCAAACCACGCCGTATCCGCCAGACCCTAGAGTCTCCAAAAGCGTGTATCTTTTGTGTACCATCCATGTTGTTGCCACTTTCTTCGGACGCCCATCAGCGTCCTTCACCTTGAAGAACACCTCAACTTGACGATACGACGCAGGATCAGTGACTATTTTGGTGTCATCCATATTCAGCGCTGCGGAACCAGACGAATCTTGCATTTGAGTATCATTATTAGTGTCGTGATCAGCCATTTTGTTTCCTGGGAAAAAGCTGGGATGAGGGAGAAAGAAAGAAAAAAGAAAAGGAAAAATCAAATCGGATTTGATCAAGGCCCGAACGACAGAGGCAGTCTTCGGCCTTCTCTGAGTCCGCCACAGAAATGAGAGATCAGCACAAATTACGGAAGATGGCATACTGGATGAATCTACGACAGTGTTGAGGGGTGCACTTGGCAATGCCTTTTTGAGATCACTTCCGCTGTGCGTGGAGTGATGTTGTACCTTATGTCTTTGCAGTTTCGAAACGAGGGGGATGGCGTATATCCCGATAGTGAATGACTGAATAAATCAAATGAAATGAAGAAAATGGAAAAGAAATAAAATCAAGACAACTCGGATTTGTGTATGTGTAGGTGTTTTATGAAAACCGTATCTGAAAGACGGACAACAAAAAAGCATGACATTCGCTTCCTGAACGTTTTGTTCTACTCAAGTTGACCGTGACACGCCATCTTCAGTAGCGCTTGCTGCTGTCCAACCGAGCAGACAACAAGAGAGGTGCAATCACAGTGCGACACCTTGACGTTTCAACATGCCGATCCACTGGACGTGCAGAAAATTTTGCTGCTGAATCGGCGCACCAGCATTGACTGAAGTTGACAGTGTCAATGCGAGCAAGAGCGTTGCCGTTTTCAGTTTATTCGTTGCTTTCGAATTTCTGGAAGGGCGTGTTTCTCCCCCCCTTTCCATCTCCATTATCTCAGCCGCAACAACAACAACATCAACAGCAGTACCAACCTGTTCTCTCCCTATTATCCAATTTTTTGCGTTTTGATACCCCAAGAATGCCACGTCGAAGCGAGTCTGCGCATCGGTTGCGAACTCTCATATCTGAGTATTGTCGCTCGCCGAGTCCGCCGATGGCTCCAGCGCGAGTCCCGGCGCATCTTGTGGACCACATGGATTCATTGCTGCCGGGCAAGTTTGAAGGCCATATTGAGGAACGTCGATCGTCTTCCGAGATCGGAAAGGCTGTGCACACTTCTCCTCTGATCGCTCCGAAGCGCAACCACGGTGTTCGCAGAGACGCTGCCACTCATACAGAAGGAGTCCTACCAGGTGCGATGTCTCAGCGTGGCGAGTACGAGAAGTCATCCACAACAATTGGTGCGTTTAATGTCTTGGGAAGAGACTGTCCAGAACGGCAGTATGCTCATGTACACAGAACTGGGTTGCAAGACTTGTTCAAGATTTCGGAGCCGTCTGTGCTTCCTGGCATGATTCCCGAAGTGAAGGATAGCAAGCATGGATGGGAAAAGTCATCGTCGGTCATTGGCAAGGAAGCAAGCTTTCCAGGAGCTGCAATACGAGATCAGGCGGCTGAAAAAAAGCTTCAGGAAAGCCTCAAACGAGATATACTAGATAATCACATGTCGTTATTTGGAAATTCATTGTACAATGCGCATCCAGAATCCCAGTCTTATGGGTCGGCGTTAAAAAATGCAGATGGAACGTTCCGAAATGTTGCGGCTTCTCCACCTACCCGTTTTTCTGGGAACGCTGCAGTGTTTAACGGCCAGATTTCATTGTTTGCGAAATCTGAGCATATTCCTGAGGATCTTCGTTCGACGTTTTATGACCGAACATCGTCTGCAATCGGCGTTCACAGTCGGAGATCTCAAACGCCGGACGTTCGTGGAAGAAATGGTGCACAATCTAGAACATTCGAACAGACGGGTGCCGTGTTTCCTGGATTCCAAGAATCACGCGAGGAAGCCATAGCCAGGTCTTCCCCGTCTGCTGTCGCAGTTGAGAGACAGAAGATTGTCGGAGAATGCTTGCAGGAACTTTCACGGATCCAGGAGCAGTCACAAGCCCTACAGGATTCGCTAAACAGACAAACCGTCCGGGAATTCCGCAAGCAAAAGCGAATGGCAGTGCGCGAACAGGTTGCGAAAAATGAAAGAATGGAGCAGCGTGTCTTTGAAAGGAAGGCAAAGGAAGGTCGTCGGCTGCAAGAAATCGCAGATGCAACTGCGAAATCTCAAACCGCAGCGCTGGCAGGGTCTTCTCTCAAGTCTAAACAATTTGACGTTACCGAAAGTGTGCAAAATCTGGAAGCGAAAATGTTTAGTTCTCCAATTCGTCGAAGAAAGGGTGTCATTTAGGCGGAGACAGCGTGCCGCCGCCCACGTTCGAGATGGCCTTCCAGAGGGTATATGTAGATTGTGTGATTCATTGTAATTCCCTTCAATGTGAGTAACCGAGCCATTTGTGTAAAGGACATTTCGTCTTAATTTTCGCTTCTCCTTCCTTTCTCTGAGAGGCCCCCACGTGTTCCACAATCGATTTCCTGCCGTACGTTAACCCCGCAGACCCAGCTGTCTGAGAGATGCTTTCGTGCAAACAACGATCGAGAAGCCAAGAACGTCTCGAAACTGTTTCATTCTTGATGTTTCATTTACTTCAGCACACGTTTGTAGGATCGCTGTCATGTCGTCGCAAATGCCCACGGCCAGCAACAGCAGCAACGATGCCGAATTGCCGTCGTTCTTAAATCTCATGAATCTTGTGCGGGTACCGTGTTTTCGTCAAGCAATGCTCGGAGGAATTTGGGTTGGCGCTGCATGGGGCGGTTTTTCGTATCTTCGGAACCGCAACATCATGCAGGCGTGTAACACAGCCGTATTCGCATGGGCCGGAATGAGCGGCTTGTCGTGGGTGATCTGTCGAGTCGGTTATCGAGAAAAGAGAGACAAACTGCGACATGCGGTCGAAGAAATGAACAGTTCGCCGGGGAAGATGGTAGTCGTTCAGAACCTTCCAGGAGACGATCTTGTAGAAGCAGTTAGAACGGGAAAAGCAAAAGCCGCTGAGTATAATGAAAGAAAGTAAGTCGTGATCATGCTGTCTCTGTTGACGTTGCCCCATCGCTACTTCGATATTTTTTGTTTTTTTTGTTTTTTTTTGTTTTGCTTTTTGCCGGCATCTGACCATCAGCTCATTGGAACCATTGGAGAAGTAGTCTGGCGATCTGCTGGAGTATTTCGAACGGTGACAGAGACCGCTTTTCCAATAACAGTTTTGAGATCAATCTTTTGAATACAAATAAAGTAAGCACAACGTCAGAAACACGCCAGAAGACAGGTGCGAAAAACAATCCACAGCAAACATACTGTCGAAATCAACTCGAATTGGACTGCAGTGTCGCGATCATCGTCAGAAGGAAACACAGCATCCAGTCCACCATCAGAAACAAATCTTTTGAAAAATGACAAGAAGTCGTCGTTGGGCTGATCCTCTCCTTCGCTTCCCGTTTGCCGAGACTCGTGCGTAGACGTGTACGATGGCCTGTCCGCCGGCCCTCCAAGAACCAATCTGCGAACAAAAGATGTCATACCTGCAAATAAAAAGGGAATAAGCTGGTCCATGCGAAACTAAAAAAGAGGTTTTTTCCTTCACTGAACTGCATCACCGGATGTGCTCAACGTGTGACCATCGTGTTTCATTTCGTTTTCATCATCTTCGGCCCACTGCTTGAAACCGTACCGTAGTAGGACGGTTGTAACCCAATAAAAACGAAATCTCCCTTTTCTCTTCCAGAATTTTTCGTTTAAAAAAAACTTGTTTTTACTTTCGCTTTTTGAAAGTCAATCACTCTTGTAGACATGTGCAGCGATGATGGATCGATATGTGTGTGAAGAACACGTTGTGCATGCATTTGTGTGTGCTGGGGCCTGCCCCCCCTCCCCCAAGAGGGTTGATTCGTAGGATCGGTTGTCATGCAACATTGCAACAGTACCCAAATAGAATACCAATTCAGTATTGATGCAGTGTATCGCAGGCATATGCGGACTGCGGAGTGATCAGGAAACCAGGAAGTCTCCCATCCCTTCTTACGATGTCTTACACAATCTATTTACAGGTCTACAAGCCAAAAATATTAAAGCCACGACTCATCCTGAAGTTCCAGGATCCTGTTTTCTTGAGGAAGCCGCCGACGAAGCAAAAAGGAGTACAATGCAGACAGAAATGAAAAAATCGAAAGAATCACGCCGTAGACGATCCAAGCAGGATCGGTATACAGTCCCTGTAAAGTGGAGTGAACAATAACAGATATCCAGACTGCTGGGATGCTCCATGCATGCTAAATAAACAAAAAATGAAGTAATCAATATGCTGATTCTCCAAGCAGCAGACGCATCAAAGAGACACATACCACAAACAATGCTTCTCGCTTGTATGACACTGTGCCATACATTCCCAAAAGAGCACAGGCCGCAAAGATGGTAACAGCCGCATTCGGAGCAGCCAGCGAACAAATCTGCACAATTTGCCAAACAAACAACAACGAAGTAAATTAGCGTAAGGAGAACGGAAAAAAGGACACAACACAGATCAAAAAAAAACAACAAAAAACCAAACGCCGAGAACCGAAAAGCACATACAAAGTGGACTACGCAAAAACGAAACCCCCATCTAGACAGACCCTCATCGGAGATGCCGCTGCTCTTGACCGTGCCAGCTGCAGAACTCATAGAATAGCAAATATGCGATGATACGTGGGAGAAGAACAATCGCTAATTCGGCAATGCAGAATGGAGGCTGCTCTTTTGGCGTTCAAGAGCAACAAACCTCGGGAAAAATCGAAATCTCTTCCGGCAAAAAAAAAGGGTCATCAATTGAAGCATCAAGTTCTCTCTGGGATTTGATGCTGAAGTCGTTACGTGTGATTCATGTGTGTGTCATCCTCTGACATCCGCAGTGCTGCTTTATTTGAAATTGAATTTCAGGATGCCAAAAGCCCTTCTTCTTGCTCTTCTTTCCTCTCAAATCGCGCCTTACAAATAAGAATGGACTTCCGCCCACTTCTTGACCTTTCGAGGCCAACAGACATTGCGCTGCTGGAGGCATGTACGAATGCAGTTGCACAGCCCAGCGACGCTCGGTTGATGGTAGAAGCGCAGGCGGTGCTGACGCAGCTGAAGGAGCATCCAGACGCGTGGATGCGTGTTCCGCAAATACTCGAGCAAGCGCAATCCCTGCAAGCGAAGTTTTACTCTCTTCAGGTTCTAGAAGAGGCCATCAAATTCAGATGGGGCGTGCTTCCAAAAGAAGAAAGAAGCGGCATTCGTTCGTTTGTTGTTTCGCTTATCATGCGGACTGCAGCTTCTCCAGAAGCCATGACACGCGATCGTCCGCTACTAAACAAACTCGACTTGGCACTGGTGCAGATTTTGAAACATGACTGGACTGAAAATTGGTCTTCTTTTGTTCCCGAGATTGTGGAGGCTGCACGGTCGTCTGAATCGGTTTGCGAGAATACCATGACAGTTCTGAAATTATTGTCTGAAGAGATTTTTGACTTTTCCAGAGGAGACCTTACCAGTTCGCAGGTTGCGGAGTTGAAGGGACGCTTTGAATCGGAATTCTCACTCATTTACCAGTTCTGTGAGTATGTGCTTATGTCCGCCAAGAGGCCGTCTCTGCTGAACGAAACGCTCATGGCGCTTCGTGCCTTTCTTGCATGGATTCCATCCAGATTTATCTATGAGACGAAGCTGCTTGAAACCCTTGTTGTCCGCCTTTTTCCTGCCAACGAAACGAGGAACAATGCTCTGGGACTGATGGCAGAAGTTGCCTCCATTGGCCTTTCGGATGATATTGCAGTGATTGGCCGGCCGATTCTTGAAGACTTCTATCGCGTGTTTGTATCAAGTCTTTCGACGTTGCTTCCCGTGGAAGCGGATTTCAACAGACTCTATTCAACCTCTGAAGACGCGCAAACCTTTTTGTTGCAACTCGCGTTGTTTTTCTCGAATATGTTCAGAACACATCTCTCCTCTCTCGAAGGTAATGTTGCTTTGCATGTATTCATTCATCAAGGCCATCGATATCTCGTCAATATGTTGCGAATTGAAGAGAAGGAATTGTTCAAAATTGTTGCCGAGTATTGGCTGTGGTTTGTGTCTGATTTGTACGCGGATCTGCCGTCGTCATCAAATTCGTCTATTTCCGCGATTTCTACCTCTGTCCACTACGGCCTGAACGTGTCCAGGTCCTTCAGAGCCTCTCAACAGCTAAGCCAGTCAGCGGATCATCCCGGCCTGAAACGCCTCGCATTTTATAACGATACCATCCTTCGTGCGGTTCGAGTAGAAATCATTAGCCACATGCAGCGGCCGGAAGAAGTGTTGATTTCGCGAGATGAGGAAGGGAAGGTTACAAAGGAGCGGTTGACGGACGTTGACGTTATTGCATTGTACAAAACGCAGAGAGAGACTTTGATTTACTTGAGCAACCTTGACCGGGATCAAACGAGGGCAATCATGCGTGCGAAACTGGATGCGCAGCGTGATCGAACGGAATGGAGTTGGGATAATCTCAATCGATTATGTTGGGCAATTGGTTCCCTTTCCGGCACTCTTGATGAAGAGACTGAGAAAGAATTTCTCGTCGAAGTCATTCGTGAGTTGTTGGAGTTGTGCGAACATACGTCAGGCAAGGACAACAAGGCTGTAATTGCATCCAATATCATGTACGTTGTTGGCCAGTATCCTCGATTCCTGGTGAACCACTGGAAGTTCCTGAAGACTGTTGTGAACAAACTGTTCGAGTTTATGCATGAGACTTTCGAAGGGGTGCAGGAGATGGCAGTGGAAACGTTTCTCAAGATCGCAAAGCGCTGCAGACGTAAGTTTGCTGAGCGTCAATCCGAACCTCGTCCGTTTATCGAGGACATTATTTCGTCCATGGATACTATAACATCCGACCTCTCTTCTGACACGAATCATATGACGTTGTTTTACGAAGCCCTTGGATGGATTATTTCCTCTGCATCATCGGAGCAGTATCGATTGTACCTTGTCGCGCAACTGTGCGCTCGAGCCAATGGAGAATTCGCTGCTCTAGTGCTTGCAGGGCAGCAATCGGACACCCGGTCTCTTCAGTCCCCTGACGTAATGCGTTCGCTGACTACGTTCCTGAAGACCAACGTGGCCGTTTGTTCAAGCTGCGGAGCGTCCAACTTCATTCAGCAACTGGGGCACATCTTCCTCGACCTCATGCAGATTTACAGAATTTACTCTCAACTGGTTGTCACCACAATCATGTCGAAAGGTCCTGTTGCAGCAGGTTATTTGGAAGTGAAGCTTGCTCGCAAGGTGAAAAAGATGATCTTAACGCTTGTCTCAACGTTTATCGAGAATCTTTCCGGGTCTTCTTCTGGTTCGAGCAGTGCATCGGGAGATGTTGGTGCTGATGTTCCGGCTTCCGTTTCCGTGGTGCCGTCGGTTCCGTCCGCAGCTGCAGGCGATACTCTTCGTTTGGTTGCCACACAGTTTGTTGCTCCATTACTGGAGAGCGTTCTGATGGACTATTCTTCAGCCCCACATCCGTCAATTCGTGACGAGGAAGTTCTGGAGCTCATGACTGTTTTGATTAGTTTCCTTCCGTCGGATGAGATGGCTGGTCATTTATCTGTTATTCTTGACCATACTTTTGAACCTACTCTGCGAATGATCACGGATGACCTTCATTCCTTTCCGGGCCACCGACTTCATCTGTTTCGTATGATTCGAGCAATTGTTGTTCGTTGTTTCTCTGCAATGTTTTCTCGCATCTCTCAACAGCATTTCAAGTTTTGTGTTGATTCTGGAGTGTGGGCTGCGAAGCATACTGACCGAGAATCGTCCGAGACGGGCCTTTCGCTGTTGCTGGATCTTTTGCAAAATATTGATGGACTCTTTCCTGGGACCACCGTTGCGCAGTTCCACAACCCAGTGCAAGCGGCCTTTTCGCTGTCAGCACCTCTTGGTCCTGGCCTGGTGCCGCAGATCACCTCCAATGAACAGCAGATTGCATCCTTGTTCTATTCCTCCTACCTTGTACCGATCTTGGAAGCTGTGTTGGAAGTAATGACGGACGGTGCACACAAAGCCGGATTCAAGTTCCAGGCATTGATTGTGATGCATATCTGCCACTTAGTTGCCCTCAACAGAGTGCCTGTTGCAATTCTATCGGCGGCGGCTCCTCAACAAAATGGCGCCGTCCTTGCAGCGTATTTGCGTGACTTGCTCCAACGGGGATTCACAAACTTGGTTCCTACGCAGACGGCCACGATCGTGGACAAATGGTTCGATATTCGACAGGATTTCCAACACCTCAAGGTCGACATGAGGGATTTCCTGGTTCAGCTGAAACAGTTTTCAAACAATAATCAACACTTATTTGAAGAAGAGCAACTGGCGCAACAGCGAGCTCTCGAGGAGAGACGCGCCGCCGTTCCTGGTCTTTCCGGCGCTCCTGCTGAGTATGTGTCTGCACAGGGCAATGACATGCTCAATCCGTACAATCATTGACGATGTGCGACGCCCGATTCTTGTGGCGTCGTTGATTTTTACATCTGAGTGTTCCAGTCGTTTCTCTCTTTCCAAATGTTGATGATGTATCCAGCATTTAAAAAAACAAACAAACAAATAACCAACACCACCAACAACAACAACAAAAGCTTCATTAGAATAATAAAACTCGTTTTTCTTGGCTTTCTTTTTCTGTCTTGCCTGCTTACAAGAAAAACAAAAAACAAAAAAAACAAAAAACAGACGCTAAATGTAGAAATTGGTGTTTTTTACCTTCATAAACATACTGTTTCAATTACCCTTGATAAGTTTGAAGTAAATGACAAGGAAGATCGCGGCAACGAGAATGAGAATGATGAATCCAAACAAGATCTTGTTGGTCACGATGCGTCTCGCCATTTCTCCCAAGATTCTTCGGGACCTTGAAATCTGAGTGTTTGTTTCGCTCAGATGCCCCTGGGCTCTCTGGATTTGTTCTCGCTGTTTTGAAAGTTCAGACATGATGCCAACTCCGACTGTCTCGGTTTCCTCTGCAACTCGAGTTGCGTCTTTGATGCGGCTTCCTTGCGAAGACAAGCGGTCTGTGGATGCAACAAGACGGTCTCGATATGCCTGATTCGAATCGGCAGTTCCGGAAAGAAGCGCATCTCGCCCGCCCGCAGCAGAAGACACATCCAGTTTTGCGCGTTTCAGATCCGCCTTTGCTTTTGTAGAATCCTTTTGATAATTCGTCAACCGTTGCTTCAGCTGCTCTCGAACAGGGCCGACAGCAACCCGAGCCTCAAGAGACATTTGACGAAGAATATCCTCCGCCTCTTCAATCTCCCTGTCCAGCGTCGCAATCATCTGTCTGCGGTTCTCACCGCTCGCCGATTGAAGAGAATCCGTGTGTCTCTTGATCGATGCGGAAATCTCAATGTACTCTTGCTCGTAATTTTCAAAAATCTCAGCCATTGGACACCGTTCTAAAATATTTCTTCTTCTTAAACTAGCCACCGCAATAAAGACCCAATGAAACTGGAGAAGAAAATGAATCAAAAAGAAAGCAAAATAATAACAATAATTATTATTATAATAATGTTAAAAAAATAATAAAAAGTGAGAAGGGAAAAGACGGAAAACAGAAAAACGGTCGAGTCATAGCTGCTTCATGTCGACAGCTTGGGAACTTTTTGTGTAAGTGGCCAATTTCGAGACGGACAAAAGCTGGTAGGCAAGTTGGGGCGAGTAGGGGCGAGTGGGGGGGGATGGCGAGCGGGCCTGTTGGAGAGTACCACGGACCGTAGTGTTTGCGCGTTCCCATCGTTTGGTCCTTTTCTCTCATCTGGCCGGCTGTTTTTGCATTCTTTTTGGATTCTTCTGTTGGCTTCCTTCGTTTTTGGTGTGCGATTTCCCATACATTTACAACATCCACAAAAAAACATAGATGAAGGTATGTAGCATCACTGTGGGCATGAAAACACACAGTTTTTAATTTCTCGCTTTTTTAAAAATCCTCTACCTCCACGAAGGATCGGCTGTGTTCCACTAACGACTGCTTTCCCCCTTCCTACCCGTTCTCCCTTTCCTCTTCCCACCGCCATTACATGTGTAGGTCCGAGCATCGATCAAGAAGATCTGCGATTTCTGCCGAATCGTCAAGCGGTCCGGAAAGCTTTTTGTGCAGTGCCCACAGACACCGAAGCATAAGCAGCGACAAGGGTGAATGAACAGTCTTAATCTCATTCTTCCCATCTCCAAAGCTCACTGTCGAATCGCGGTTTTCTTCTTCCCTTCCCAGTTGTCAGGAGAATTGTAGAATATTTCAGTGTGGTTGTGGTTGTTATTTCGAGTATTGACGGCTCATGTTGTTTCCTTTTTTGCAAAGCGAGTTGTGTGTAAAAACTCCTAGTTTAGACTCCTTTTTCGACGTTTCCCGTTTCCTCTCTCTCTCTCTCTCTCTCCCTCCCTTTCTATGCTACACTTCATCACATCGTTTCTCCCTCTTTTTCAGCTTCGGCTTCCACCTTGTTTAAGGATTTGAATTTCTTCTCGGGAGGTGGAGCTGTCAATGAAGTTCGAGGTCGGGTTTTGAACACGTATTTTTCGCGAACCACACCAACGCACTGGTATCCTCGCGCCTTTCCAGACTCATCTGCAGAATGCCGTGCATCGTCATGAATGCGGTCATCGCTATCATCATGCATGGTCTCCGTCGTTGCTGTCGCTGCATGATGGATCTTTCGAAGAACAACGATCGGCTTTGCAAGAGCAGTTTTCTTGCCATCGAGCATAGAGTTACCGACAGTGAGGATCACTTCCGTTTCGGAACCCCCCCTTTGAATCATCTTGCCAAGCGCAAGTCCATCAAGAACCGTCACTTCACGTCCTTCAATTGCTCCTTGAAGCTCGAGAATAATCCACGATTCGAGAGATTCGCAAAATATCGGAATCTGCATGAGACTTGTTTGTTAAATTATGGAAAACCGAAATTGCAAATTCTGAAAAGTCGAGTTTTGAAGCACAGGAGAAGAAAAAAACTAATAGAAAATCAGTGACAACAACAAACACCAGCAGCAAAATAACTCAGTGAAAAACAAGATAAATGGCACGAGTGCGCAAAGCACAGGAAACGAAATCTTTTTGGTGGGACTTTTTACTTCTGGGTTCTGAATTTCGTGTTGGGGCGTTTGCACGTTGCAGTCCGCGGTCTTCGGAGGTTTTATCCTCGCCGCTTTATCAAGGATGATGCGAATCGCCATTTGCGATCGTTTTCAGATCCCAATCTCTTCAGATTTATTCGGAATGGTGATTTAAATTATAGAAACACCAACAGCACAACGGACGCCAGATATGCTTTGTTTGATCGACTTTGTCGGCCCAGAGCGGAATGAGAATCGGTTTTCTTCCTCTGAGATTGCAAGCAAGACAGACACGTATTGGCCAACAACGGCACACCCTTGAAGGATTGGCGAAAGCACGGGATCATCATCCGTTGCCAAGGCTGAAGAAAGCGACGCTAAAGCCCAGAAAATCGGCTTGGGAGCTCCGAGTCCACATATTCCATATGTTTTTAGAGGGGAAACTACGTACATCCGTTTTCATGATGAAATTCCCACGTCATCGATACCAGGAGGCAAATACAAGTACTCCGGATGCGGTCGATGCTGTTCCAGATTTTGGTTCGCCTCATCCACCATTCGTCTTCTGTTCAGATTGCGCGAGGCCCAGAAGAGCTCCAGCAATCGCGTCCAGAACAGAGAATTGTCCAGTACATGGTCCTCCTCTCCACAAAATCGGTGATGCCAATACAAACACGACGGATGCTTGGACAGAATCACAGTAATCGAGTCTTCCTCGTCGGTACTGTAATCCATCCGGGCTTTCCTTCTCGCTGGAACTCGCGACAGCAGCCGGTTCGGAGAGAGCCTGCGAAGGAAGAAATCTACTTCTTCGTCAGTTGAAAATGGGAAATCCATACGAGACGGTGATACTTGAGAAGACATATACAGAATACTCGAAGAACCATCTTCTCCATAGTCATCTTCATCTTCATAGGATGCATCATCGTTGTCATCGAGGTCAGCACCCTGCTCACCGACATCCGCAACGCCAGCCGCACAAGCACCGTCGGTCTCGGCTTTTCCTGCTTTCGCACGAGCAGCCACACTGTGGCTCTCATCCGAATGGGAGGCTAAGGGCTGGACCGGCTTTTCAGAACCAGCCGAGTATTCACGGACTTGCTGCAGTAGATCCACAGAAGAAGCAGGCGAAGAAGCCGGGTCCAAAGAAGAAGAAGAAGGATGTTCCTCTTCCACGATCGCATCATATACCGTACTCACAAAGCGTGACAGCCACGACATTTGACCATGAACTTTGCAGCGTGTCTTTCTTGAAGTTTGCGCCAAAAAATACAAACAAACGAACACAATATAATAATTAAAAGGAAGAAGGAAAAATGGGAGAAAGAAGAATGAAGCAGAGTGAATTAGAGACACCTTTGCGTTTTCACAGAAACACGGACACACACAAGCCTCCCGAGTTCGACAGCTGTCAACCAGCTTGAGCCTCCAGGGTTTGCGTTCACTTTTGATTTAAGAGGCTGCGTTGTACATGTCTGTACTATAATAACACGCCATTGTCATGCATGCGGGAAGTATGCATAAACAGACACGGTCAATGCTGGCCGACACTAGCACGTTTGTTTCACAGGAATTCGTGCTTTCGCACGCTCGGCCAGAATTCAGCCGGTGACACAGGCTCTGCATTTTCGACACGATTTAACGCAGCATCCGTAGCCATCTATCATTCTGTCATTCGTTGGTTTCACGTTTTTGGTTTCGCTTTTTGCAGCGTTTTGTTCCATAAGGCGACCGAGTATCGCGAGCGCCATGCTGCCATCGTGACGGAGGAGTGCACGTCCAAAACGCGCGGGTGCTGCGGTGAGATCCATGCACGTCGAGGCGGAAGCAGCAAAGTGTTTGCATGTCCCGCGTGCAGCTCACCAATTGATCGAGATTGGGAACGGAGCGCGGAACATTTATCTGAAGAACGCCGTGGGGCGTGTTGGGGCCTATCCCCTTCGCGGCAACGGGATGCAGGATTGAATATGCATGTCCATTCGTAGTTATGCATGTTCAGTGTATAATGTAGGCGCTCGCCCAGAGAAGTGGTCTTGCCGAGGCGCTGTGTCAACGTCGGGGAATCCGAAAAGAAGGATGCGGGGTTCGATGTTTTTATTAGAGAAAAGAAATAAAAAGGAGAACCAAGTCTTCCGAGTCGTCGGTGAGAGGAAAATCGCGCGATCAGAAGCCAAGACACCTGGTTCAGCGATCTTTTAAGAGGAGACCTCCATGTGCTCGGTCTTGACAGACGGAAGATCTTGCTTGATCGGCGCTTCTTTTTGCAGGTTGGAAGAAGCTGTCTTTGTTTCCGGTTCATCGAGAATTTCGTCTGGGATGTCTTCTCCTTCCCGAGCGCCGATCATGATCATTTCACAGCCGACATAATCCAGAAATTCCGGCTCCAAAGCTGCGTACCGTTGTTGTCGGAACCTTGAGCGCAGTTCATTCGGATAGGTCGCCTTTTGTCCCGTGTCAAGTCCAGCCCACGACGGTTGCCCTGCTTCTGGATTTTTGACATTGATCACATAACTGGCTTTTCTGCAGATGTTGAACTCGTCCTGCAGCTCCCCTAATTCTTCCGGATCGTCCACTTCGTATGTCAAATACGATTTTCGTTCATCCTTCTTCACAATCTGGTATTTCCCCTCTGCGACAGCTCTTGCGTCGGGCAAGTGGCGTTTTCCACGTGTCTTGGTGTCGTACTCCTCTCCTTCTAATTGATGCAAAATGTCTTTTTGATCCCCTACGACTTCACAGAACGCCCAGAATGCCTGATGTGATTTAATTTCCGGGAGCCTCTTTCTTCCGACCACAATGTCTCGATACACATGTTTGTCTTTGGGTACAAGCACCAAATAGAGTCGCTGCACGTCATTGATGTTGGAGGCGCCTTGGAGCTTTTGAACCTTGGGTCGATATACGAAATAGATATTTCCTTCTTCCAGTACTCCTGTTAGCGATGCTGAAGTATCATCAGTCAGAGGAGACCGGGATTCTGCGTCCAGGGCCGCAGAGGGTTCTCGGGCCGTTTTGGATTTTAGACCAGACTGGTCTCGTGACAGCTTTCCGGTGGTCGTGCGTCTTCTTGAAGAAGCAGCAGCAGCCTTCCTTGATCCGCGCGCCATCACCACACAATCCCAGTTCGTTTTGCAAGACAAACGAGAGAATCGGAAAGTTCCGAGTGGAGGAATTCTGTTGTTCTTTGCGCTCTCACACATGGCGTGTGTGCACTGTGGTTGTTTGCGTGTTGGGAAAAGGGCGGGCATCACATGAAATGTAAGGTCTGTTGAACTTCCAGCAGCAGCCCATTTCTTTGAACTGCTTGTCACAAAGGCCTGCGGTTTCCGGCGGTGTTCATGCGAATCGGGGAAATCACGAGCAAAGTAACACAGTGCGATGATTGTACTATTATAAAGTCGAGATATGATAACGTTACGCGCGGGACGGAGGCCGAAGTGGCGATGAATTTCCACTGCAGATATGTTGTTGTTGTTGTTGCTGTTGCTGTTTTGATCGTCGCTCACAATGTAAATACATTCGGGTGGAACGCGGAAAGCTCGCTGAACAGTCTTGTGTGTGAATGAATGAACGAGTGAGTGAAAGCGAAATTGAGAGAGAGAGAGAGAGAGAGCGAAAGAGCGTGCGTGTGCGGGTGTGTGTTATGCACGGCTTGCCGCACGACGTTTCAAGTTTTCGCAAATGTACGCATGGACATGGTCGGCAAATTGACAGACATATTCCGGGGCGTTCTTCACAAAGCTCCATCCATTGACATCCATGACATACGACATGCCGTGGGACCGAAGAATGTCGAAACCACAAACGAATTGTCCGAACGCTTGGAACACTAACTTTCCAAGCTGCTTTTCCTCTTCTGAAAGTTCAACAACAACACGAATCTCTTTGCCGAACGCGTCTCTTTCGACTTGTCCGTCCTTCGTCGGCGACTTGCGTGCTTCTGCAAACAGATAGTCTGGTCCAACCATGTAGACCTTGATGTCCCGGAACCGATCGGCCTCCATGAACGGCTCGTACATGTACGCCGCATCTCGGCGTACATCGCAAACCGACGGGTCGTAACTGCTTGACGCGTCGCCAGTCTTGCGGAAGAGCCGACGAATGCCTGCATCCGGATAGTACACATGGATCCGATGATCTTCTGCATCCACCGGCTTCTCCACAAACGGCCTCTGAAATGGAAGGCTTGTATCAGGCGCACTGCAGTTCCAATCAATCACCTTATGCGGAGGGACAGGAACGCCATACTGTTCTAAATTCTCGTATATACTGGCTCGATGCAGCAACTTGTGCTGTTGGTCGACGTCGTTGATCTGAATAGGATTGAATAAACGAACGTATCTTCTTACTTTCTCGAGCGGAAAGCTGTCGGCGTAGAACGATACGAGGACGTCGCACGCCGGCCAGTTTTCTGGTTCTTTCCCAAAAATGGTGTCGTCTCCAAAAGGAATGCATTCATAGCATCCTTTCGCACATAGCGCACGCATCAGTTCTTTCATGCTCTTTGACTGGGCTTTGCGATCGACGACGCACAGCCCGATCTTTATCGTGTCATTCAGAGCCATCTTGAACAGCCCAAAGAATGTACACCCAGAGACAATAAATGAGAGGATATGAAGAAAACAAAGACAGGAAGAGAGTGGAAATACATGAATTAAAAAAAAAGAATGGCCAAAGAAACTGCACGAAAACACAAATGTGGAACGTCCGGGGGACCTTTCAAGATTCGTGCGGAGAAGATCCTTTTGCCAGGATGGTGAGTTGAGCGTTGCGCAGCGCGAGATTGTCTCAGTGTTGCCGGGCCTTGGAGGAAATGAGCTCAGGGACTTTATAAGTGCATGAATTTACGGAAGCGATGTGGGTGATATGGCAAGGAATATAGGGAAACGTTGAAACGCAAGAGTCCCTCACCATTCCATCCCGCCCCAATTAATTGTGGTCGGTTGTTTGCACCTGCTGTCCGAAGAGGATTTGACATACGCAAGAGACTATTATCACGCATAGTCACGAAGGACATCGCTTACAATCTCGGAACGAAGCGAATTCCACTGATTCTCGGACCCTTGGTCGCCATCTTCTCCCATGACAGAATAGATTCGTCGAAGCATGGATCTGGTTTGTTCAATCTTTTCAACGAGATCCACAAAATAATGCAATTGCTGCTCTTGCTCATCCGACAATGGTGACAAGTCATCAATGTGCACTTTTCCCTCTCGAAATTCCTTGAAAAACGAAGGCATTTCGTACGGAACAAACAATGCGCACTGGTCCAGCATGGAATGAAGATCCGACCATGCTTTCTGTTCTTGGATCGACAACGTTCTTCTTGTCAGATTAAGAGACCCACGCGAAGAGGATTTCGTAATTGACATGTTCTGGGTGGAGTCAGGAGAAAATCGAGCATCCGACAACTGGCATGCATAGCGCAAGGCAAGTTGTGATGTGCGAATTTCGTCCTCCAGCAGCGCGATGGCATCCTCCATGAGGTCCCAACGGATATCATATCTGTGAGACTGCCCATCAGAAGGATCGGCGAGACCTTGTCGATACCTGTCCACAACCAGAAGTGGAAGAAAATCCGGAAGTCCCTTTGCATCTTCCGGAATGGATAAGGTGGGGGACGCTTTGGGAGGCGACCCCGCTCTGCTGCCCGGAGTCCGACTGCTTGTCGTCACTGAAGCAGCAGACGACGACTTCATCGACGACCGAGAATCCAATCGTGTCATCTTCGGCGGCGAGATCCGGGGAGTCTCCAACTCGACCTCCGATAGTTGCTGACCTGGTGACCTGGTGGACTTCGATTTGGCCGACGGCTGAGCCGAGGGAGACCGTTTCGGCGGAGATGTGTTGCTGCGCACCAAACTCGGCGCACCGCTATGCGGGCTCTTTCGTGATACGGAGGCAGAGGAGTTTTGCCTCTGCAGAGCAATCTCCCCAGGAGTTCGCTTCGCAGTTGAAGCGACATACATACTCTGTGAGTGCTGAATACTCGCCGGACTGCGTGCGGAGCCCCCTGCACCAGCGGAAGAGTTCGAATATTCATCATCATCGAGAATCTGTTTGGGAGCCATGGACGCCGAAGAGTCTTGTCTTCTCTTTCTTTGTGTGTAGCGGTCGAGTTGGATAGGCAAAGGTCGCCGAGCTGCCTCCTCTGCTTCCGGAGGAATCATCATGAGATCTTGCGATCTTGGTGAATTAAGCCCCCATTTCTTCGCAGCTGAGTTCGAGGCCGATGTAGGAGACGTACTAGGAGAGGAAGAATGAAGGCCGTCTGCATGGCCTGGCGATGACTTTGACTTGTCTCGGATTGCATCCATCAATTTTTTGGCTTCCACGAACTTCTTGGTGGCTTTCTTGTCATTCGTCCTCGATGCATTTGTAGGAGACGTTTCAGGAGTTGCATTTCGGGAGTTAGACTGCGAAGAAGGGGAGGCGGAGCCTAAACTTCCAACGTGTTCACCGTCCAACAGCGACAACCGAACGACGCCGCCAGAAAATAACGTGTTAAGCACATATGATCTGTAATAACTCTCCCGTTGAATTGGGTTTCCTTGAACAACAAGCTGGTGAAGTGAGCGCAACAGTGAAAGCGTGCGAATCGCTTGTCTGTTTGCAAGCTGGTTGCACGCGAGATCGAGAAAGGACAAGAACGAGAGGTGCTCGACATTCTGGACGACTTTGAGTCGATTGTAAGACAGATCCAAGTGTTCCAGTAACGGATTTCCGTCAAAAACACCTTCTTCAATCCTTTCCAGGCTGTTTCGAGATGCAATAAGAACACGCAGATCGGAGAGTCCGGATAGTCCATACAAAGATGAAAGGCGGTTATCCGATACATTCAAGTAGCGCAGTCCTGTTGGAAGTGTGCAACGAGCCAGGGAATCATACTCTAACGCATTCTTGGACAAATCCAAAACAACAAGGTACTTTGACAAATAGACATGGGAGATGTCTGCAGAGGAAAAGTGTCGATTGGACAGATCAAGGGAGATGGTAGCCAGCCGTCCCAAATTACTTCTCCAGTGTAGAAGCTCATCCAGGCTCAGACTTTGGATGTCCGTTGCGGAGAGCAAAACTGCCTGCTTGTCCGGAGACACCTCTGCAAAACCGTCCTCCGAAGTACTTTGCGAAGATCGACTGGACAGTGATTTTTGAGATTGTCGAGAGGATGATGTTCCTGAGGAAGTTGCTAGCGCACTATCTGATACATTGAGCGATGAAGGCTGCGTGGCTGCGGATCCAATTTTGAGAGACGCTAAGTTCAAAGTCACAGTAGCAACTGGTATGGCACTCTCTTCTTCCGAGTCGAGAGTCGGTGACACTCTACCACCGGGCTTGCTGGGAGACAGTTCAGGATTGATACTGTCAACAGACACTCCAGCCGAAGATCCATCTTCATCAGCAACAGGCGTCGCATTCTTGGAATCGGTAATCGTATTCGCGAGGGACGAGAACACATCGTCGAGCGTGAGATTCTTCACGAAACATGATTTTCGGAATGCAGCAATAAACTGTCTCGCGCCTTCCTGTGTCAACTTTTTGACTTCGCAGATTGTGATTTCCGGAATCGCAAAAGGGTTCGCAGCAGCCATCTCTCGCTTTGCAAGTGGGGTAGTGATGTATAGCACCACTGCTGGAGCAATACCGTCTGTTAGCACGTTCCTGCTCACATCAATCATCTCAATCTTTTGTGCAAAGCCAAACGGCAAAGAGTCATGCTCGACATCATTTTTCTGTTCTTCAAAAAGCGACGAAAACGACAAAAGAAGTTCATGCAGTGCTTCAAACACAAACGATACATCTTGATCTGAAAGCCTTGCCTGCGTTAAGATAAGCCTTGACGGCAATTGCTGCTTCGGATTCTGACACCTTCGGATCGCTTTCAGAACGCTCTGGTTAGTGCGCACCCCATGCGACTCGCAAACTTTGGAATAAAACGCCTCGAATGCACCAGGTTCCGTTGCAGACGCTCCGCCACCACAACATCCCATTCTCTTATTAAAACAAAACCAGAACCAAATACGATTACAGATTACAGGAATTGCAGAAAAGGATAGAAAAAGACAAAAAACCGCCAAAGACAAGCCGAGATAGCGACAACGATAGTTATTATAATAGTTATATTTTTCTTCTTCTTCTTCCTCTTCTTCTGTGTTTGTTCGAGAACCACCTCTTCCTTTGTTGCTGAGACTATTTTAAGTAAGGGGGAAAAAATGCCAAAAGGAAAAATATGAATGGAAAACGAGAACATTGAACGGGAAACATTGGGGATTTGGTGACTTTTGGGAGAAGAGTTTTTTCCAAACGATCTGCCCCAAGCCAGTAAGCATCCAGCATCAATCAGCGTTTCCTTGTTCTCATTCCTGTGGTTTCATTGCCCGCTGTGTGCGCGCGACGATCCTCCAGCCACCTTTTGGCTTGCTCCGTTGAAGCCGATTCGCGATCGATCACCTTGAGGATCTTTCGTTTTGTATCGTATCGTTTCGTGTAAGAAGAAAAAGAAGAGAAAGAGAAGATGCGATTCAAGTTTTGCGGCGATGCAGATCTTCCCGACTGGGTGCTAGCAGCAATTGCGCGGCTTTCTGAATTGACGTCTGTACGTACAAAGCTTCTTGGACTGCAAGTAGTGGGTCCACTGGTGAATCCCAGTGTGCGAGTGGACCCAGAGAAGATTTCTAGATTTACTGCAAAGTTTTCGTTTACTCCAAGCGAGAACAGACAGTGTCTCGCTGCATTGGCTTGGATACTTTCCGCGGCTGCACGATTTGGCGTCGAATGGAGAGTGCTGGCCGACGAGCTGCAGCAAGTAGGATTTCCAAAGGAACATGCAGAGTCTATTAGCAGAACATTCCGCGACAACAGAGAAAAGTTGAGAGATGGGTTCCAGAGCCGCGTGCTGGTATTCACACCAGAATTTGACTTTTCCACATCGGTTTCGTCAAATGCGAGTTCAAAGGACAAGGATCGACACCAAGACATCCTATTGGATCTGCGTCACGTGCAGCTCGAGGACCTGCTCATCGCCGGAAGTAGAAAACACACCGTCGCAGATGTTCGATTGCTGCTTAGCGTGGATCAGACAAGGTTACTCAGAGATGAGCTGGTCGCTGCGTTGGGCCAACTGCAAATTCAGTGAAGGACTGTGGGGACTGTGGGGATTGTGAGGATTGTGAGGATTGTGAGGTTGAGGATGAGCTGCACACGAAAGGAAATTATTAAAACAGATCTGCATAACAAGTACTTTTACATTTCAATTGCCTCCCCCTGAACACCGAAAAAAATAAAACAAAAACAAAAACAAAAATATATAATAATAATGAAAATAACAGCAGTCATCTTCTGCGCGTTGCCCTTCTTGTGCATTTTGCAGAACGAATCCGGCATGCATGCAGGTGGTCAGGAAGGAGGAGGGAAGTTCTGGTCAAGATCCACGGGTGGAATGTCGCCCACGCGTGAAGCCCATTTGCTCAGCAAACGTTCTCCAATGTGTTTCATCATGTCGATGTTGAACATATCATCCGGACTGATGCCGGATGCATATCTTGCTGTTCGAATTTGCAACTGCACATCCGCCATGATGCGGAGGAAATCATCAACGGGAGCCCGGCTTTCGCTTGAAGGAGGCTGCAAGAATGATTGCGTGAACGCAGAAGTGGGAATACTGAAACCAGACGTTGCCGGAGCTCCAGACGTAGGAGATGCCGGTGTCGTCGGAAGAGCACCGTATGCTGACCCTCGGTGGTTTCGATAGAGAGAAGTAGAGGGGGTGTTATTCACAAGCCTCGATTCCTCCGAATCAACAGCGGATTGCGGTCCATTTTGCGAAAGCGCCATGCTGGCGATTGCAGCGAGCGTCCGCTCGTTACGGGGATTGGGATTCGGGTTTTCCTTCGCAGTGAAGAACCCTTCTTCCATGATCTGAATGAAAATATTCAAAACAGCATATATAAAGAGGCAGGCAAAAGAGAACAAGAAAACGCGTGAAAAAATAGCCATCAATACGTTTCGCTGAAACACATTCTGGAAGATTTGCAATACGCTGTCACCGTTGAGAACAGAGAACAGCGTGATGAATGACGTATCTATTGTTCGAAAGTGCAGCGAGTACGAACCGAAGACGATGGTCCCAAGAACCGCGTATCCAACAAAGATGGGAGCCACACCAATAACAAAGCGCAGCAGGCCGGGCATTCCGTTCCTGAGAGTGAGAATCAACAGGTAGAGCTTCGGAGAAAACTCAAAGTACCGCACCATGTTGACCCACTGCAGAAGCGACGACATTCCCATCATCCAAGCGATGGTCAGATCTTCTTTGAACGCATACCCAATGGCTTCAACGTAGACAACAGCGCTAACAACCGAGAACATTGCTGTAAACGTGGCATACACGGTCCAGTAATCAACGAGATTCAGAACCAGTCTCCATCGCGCAAACGGAAAGCTTTTCTTGACGTACAGAACATGCAGGAAACGACGCAGGGAAAGAAACACAGACATTAAAGACAGCAAAATAGTCGTGACCGCCAGCCAAAACGACGGGACCCGGATCATCGCGTCCATGACAGGGTCCTTTCCAGAGCAAAACGCAAGATCTGGATCCAGGAAGGCCTCGATTGTACCTCCTCTCTGAGAGAAGTCATAGTAGATATCAACTTTCCATTCCAAACAACGGGCAAGAGCCGGCAGCAAGTTCGTCGCTTGCACACGGAACGAGATTGTAGCATCCACCATGCGATTCAATAGAGCCGATTTGAACTGACCAAGGCTTTCGTTGTTGCCGAAAGGACCAAGATTGGCGCTCGAAAGATCATACACCACCGACGTGCGTTCTCGATTGTACGGTACGCCATACGAAACGTCGCCGACGGAAGTCTCCGACAGCAGCTGAAAGACCATTCTGACGCTTTCTCCTTTCAAGACATACAAATCAGGAGAAATGGAATTCAAGTTTTCATACACATGGACAACGTTTCGAACATGCATCACAAAGTCTTCTATCCGCACAATATTTGCCGAGTATGCGCCAAGTCCAGTATCATCTGGACTCAGCACATTTGCAGGCATGAACAGAGTTGCAAATGCTGATCTCTGCGACCAGGAGATTGGATTGCGATACTGTGCAAATAGCAGACACATTGCAGTAACAAGCGACGCAAGCAAGAGATGAACCACAGCTTTGAATGGAAACTTTCGAAACAATTTCCATTTTTGCCAGGGAGACAACAAGAACTGGTTCCGAAGCTTCTTCAACGATTCTTCGTGGGTTGTCATAGTTTCCTCACGTTCTGCAGCTACATACCGCCCGGAAATTACAACAAATAAAAAAGAAGAAGATAATGATACTTGCCTGGACAGTGTGAGCAAAGAGAAAGAAAGGAAGGAAGCCAAACAAACAGACAACCAAAAAGAAAAGAAAAAAGAAAAAAAGAGAAACGGAATCTGATCGGGCGCTTGGCAGGCTTATCGACTGTAGAGAACAGCAAAATAAAAAAGAAAAGATGACTACAGCTGGAGAGGTTTCTTTTTCCCCTAAGAGCCCAAGGCCAGCCGTTGTTGCTGCTGCTAGTTGTCGGCTGCGTTCGTCGGTGAAGCTGTTGCCACGAGCCACAGATGAAATGTGTGATCGGAAAGAGTGCGTTGTAGAGTGGGTAACTTTAAAACTGTAGCATTTCAAAGGCTGTGCAGACGTGGTCTGCAATCTGCGATGGACTGAACCGTGAATTGAAAGGAGGGGCGGCAACTGGACGTTTTTTTTTTCCTTTCCTTTTTTTTTTTTTTTCTTTTCAGTCTTCACCAGACGACGACGAGTACTGTTCTTCAGTTTCAGATGCGGGATCCTGGGCCATCAACAGATTGAAAAATGGCGGTGGAGCAGGCTCAAATGCAGGAAGAGTGTATCGCATGACACCCGAAAACGGATTCTCAAACAGTGGAACTTCTAACGGGGGTCTTTCAACAGCGAACGGAGTCCTTACAGCATCTCCGTCATCGTAATCCGCGTCCTCAATGTCAATTTCGGGGAAACGGTAGCCAACATTCTGACTCGCGTCCGGATCATCCTCCTCCTCATCGACATCCTCAATGTCGTCCTCGTCTTCGTCTTCGTCGAGTTCATCATCATCGTCAATATCCTCATCATCAATGTCTTCATCAACATCCATGGCCTCGTCATCATCCTCCTCGTCGCCATCGTCGTCGTCGTCTCCATCATCATGCTCCTCATCATGCCTATTTCCACGAACACCGCCGATTGATGGAATATCTCCATACCGGCTCGACGAATGAAAAATGTGCATCGCGAGATCTCGAAGCTGCTCGACAGAATCCTTCCCATGCCTAGGTGTTGCGGAGGCATCCGCACTGGAAATGAATCGAGAAATACAGGCCTGTCCATCACGCATAACGCCCTGCAACACCTGTGTGTTTGACGTGAACAGCGGGAATTCAGATGTTCCCCATAAGCGCAACGTCCCGTCATCGGAACACGAAATAATAATTCCATTCATTAGAGGGGAGTACGCAACATCATTCACCGACGCAGTGTGACCTGAAAGTTTGGCAAGGATTTCACCAGACTGCGTAGAATAGACGTAAATGAGATCATCCTCTGATCCCGAAATAAGATAGCGATCATCTGCACCGGCGAAAGCAGATCGGACCACAAGCCGGTCTTGACGGTGGCCTTCCAGCTTCCCCTGGACATGACCAGTTGTCGTATCAAACAAGAGAATCTCGCCGATACGGTACGCCGACTCTGTTGCGCAAGAAATGGCAATCAACTTGGACTTCCGATCCATCACCATACTCGTCGGTTGCCACTGGAGCTTTATGCACTCCATCACGGTTTCGCTCGGATGGTCACACAGCGCATCAACAATTCTCGATTCAAGCAATTCAGGGACGCTTGGAGCATCCTGCACCATGGACGTTGAGTTCGCATGAGAACCAATGCGAGTTCGATAGACAGGGCCCACGGCATTCCAAGCGTCACGAGAGCCCGCTCTCGCAGTCGCATTGCGTCCGAGAACTCGGTTTGACGCTTGGCGCCGCGTTCTCCAAGGCGCAACGGAGGCGCGTGGATCTCCAGGAGAGACTCCAGGTGGACCACGGCCGCTCGTACGATGAACATGACTTGACGGTGTAGACTGATTGAGCGACCATGGAGTCCGTCGAGCATGATGCGGCGGAGCCGCTGACGATCGTGTCAGAGCGGCTCGGTTTACCGCCGGCACAGCATAGCTCAGCACATTCGAAAAGTTGGAGTTCGAAGAAGAGACGGTAGAAAGCGTGACGGAAGACGGAATCGAAGCACACGACTCTGCAATTCGCAGCGCGAGATCCAGATCGAGAATTCTGATTTGCGAGTCGGCATCGAGGATATATGCCCAGTGAGAATCCTTGCTGATGCAGAGATCATGCGAGCGCACATTTTCCCATCTGAAGAGTGCATCAACAACGTACGAATTCTTGCTGTCGGGCTTCTTGCATTCATCGTTGGATGCAAAGGCAAGCTTCCAAAGACAGATGGAACCGTCAACCGAGCATGACAAGAAATGGGAAGAATTTGCAAACCACGCTGCAGACGATACGGGTCCCGAATGGCCGCCCATGACTCTCAGACACCATCCAGTTGCTGCATCCCAGAGTCGAATCGAGTGATCATGACCGCAAGTCAACAGGTACTTACCGTCAGGTGACCAGGCAAGAAAGCAGACATAAGCAGTGTGCCCACGGAGAATCTTCTTGAACGTAACTTCGTGCGACGAGGTGATAGGCCGGCCATTCTCGAAATACGCAGCATGTCCATTTCCCAGATTTGGAGATGCAGCCGACAGCGACCACGACTCCGCGTCGTTTCGTTGTGCATCCGAAACTTGATTGTGAGTCTCTTGGGAATCGGATCGAGTCTCGGTGTGCCCATGATTATTTTGCTGATCGCGGCGCAGGCTGTGATGAGTGTGGGGATGAGAGTGATCGCCATTCATAGCAAGCGCATTTGACGCTGTACGGACAACTGCGCCCAGGTACCCCTCAAGATCAAGGATCATGACATCATTAGAAAGACCAGCAATAGCAAGTCGAGTACCTGTTGGATTCAAGCAAAGACACCAAATTTCTCGGTGGGACGTGTGCAAAACAGCGATTGGAAGGATGGGCATGGCAGCCTCGGGGCGAATTACTGGTGGAACAAGGGATGCCTGCACTCGGTCAGCGGACGAATCCACATATAACGACTCCTTTCTGTCGTTGGCCGCGGACGCATCCAACAGACGATCGAGTACGTGGGGTCTGACAAACGCAGAGCCACCACACGCGTCTTCGATTCTTTCCATTAGCTCCGACCTCGAAAGGTACCATGGCATCCCTTTGGTGGACTCTTCTGCTTCCTTGCGAGAACTGCACATCAGGAGAGCAGTGATCTCGGGAAGCCAACTTGCGCGCTGCGCATACACATCCCTATCCTTCGGGCGTTGAAGAACAGCGTCAATATAGTTCTCTCCATAAATGGCACCCACATTTGTGGACGATAACGCTTCGTCACGCGGGAACCCCGCTCTATTTCCATTTCTATCATGTCGATCGGCTGCACCGGAAGACAGCGACAAGTTATTCAAATTTCTAAGTTCATCTGAACTATTTCTTGGAGTGGCCGTGTGTGCGGCATTGCAGAACGTAGCGATGCCGTTTTGCAGGATATCCACTGCCCGATCCAGTTTCTGATCGCAAACAGCATCCACAAAGTCACAAACATCGATGTGGAACATAACGCGAGCTCTTGTGATTTCTCTCTTGGCAGCATTCACCTTGTACTTTTGGGGACTCTTCTTGTGTTTGTTATTGCTGCTCTCAGAAGAAAAATGATGCTGCGATTGCGATTGCGAATGATGCATACACAAGCTCTCGAACAGCGAGCGGACAGCCTGCCAATTGCCCCCACAGACAGCTTTTCGAAGATCCAAGGCCGCCTTTGATTCCACGACGACTCCAGACTCCCGCTGCAGCAGGTCCGCAACATTATCGAACCCAGCATCCAACAGCGCTCTTTGCAACAGTCTGATCTTGGCAGTCCTGTGTTGATCCTCCCCGGCGATCTTTTCTTCATGTGGACCTCGGTCATCGAGGGTCGGTGATGATGATGGCGATGATGATGCCGGTGATGATGCTGCTGCTGATGATGCTGAAGTCGGCAAGGACGGATGCATGGCTTTCCGCCGTTTCGAGGGCGGAGGCTGCACGCTCGACTGCAAATGAGATTGATTCGACACGGACGATGAACCAACGAAAACGAGAAGCAAAGGTAACTCAACACGAACAGGACCCTTTACTTCTCGCTTTGTCTTTTTTCTTCTTTTCTTTGGACTCTTTTCCAAATTCCAAAAGAATGATTATAATTATTGAAGTTCAATTTAGAAAAGAGAAGGGGGGGAAAAAGGCAAAAGAAGAAAGCAGAAGCTGCGGATGTGCGTGTGCGTGTGTGTGTGCGTTGGGAAGGGCAGACCGCGCTGGGAGATTGGAAGAAAGAGGAGAAAGAGAGAATGTCAGGAGAAGAAAGACTGGTTCATATGAGAGTAGTAGACACAACACGGCTCGGGCGGGTCGGGATTTCGACTTTTTGAGGATGACAGTCGCCGATCGGGCGATGACTGACGTCGAAAGAGGGGAAAGAAAGGGGTGGCCGGTTCGGACCTTTTGGGAATTGGGGGAATTTGGAAAGGATCCGGGAGAAAATACCCGACTTGAAGAATCAAAGGTGGATTTCGCCCTCCAAAATTCGGAAGGATTGCATCAACTGAATTGCATCAACCTCCTCCGATCCAGACCCCCAAAACAAACAAACCAGAAGACGTCCGAAACGAGGGTTATCGAGCAGACTAGCTGAGTCGCTCCTAGGGTTACGGACTCGTGCTGCGTGTGCAAAAAGCCTTTAAAGTTCTTTTAGAATTATTCTTGTGCGGCTCTCTTCCTTTTCAGATTTTCTCTCTCTTTCTCTCTCTCTTTCTTTCTTCTTAGAGGTTTTGTTCCATAGCCCGTGTTCTCTTCCCTCGTTCAGACGACACCGGATCCTTTAATCCTTTCTCCCCTTTCCTCTCTGTCCTGAAGAATGGCGTACGCACCCAAGAAGACTGATGCCCCTGTGGAGACTCTTCACAAGATCCGCATCACCCTTACTTCGCGCAATGTGAAGTCGCTCGAGAATGTTTCCGAGTCGCTCCTCCGTGCCGCCAAGACCAAGAACGTGACTGTTCGTGGACCCGTCCGCATGCCCACCAAGGTTTTGCGCATCACCACCCGCAAGACTCCTTGCGGTGAGGGTTCCAAGACTTGGGACCGCTTCGAGATGAACATCCACAAGCGTGTTATTGACCTCCACTCCTCCACCGAGATTGTCAAGGACATCACCTCGGTTCGTTTGGACCCGGGCGTCGACATTGAAGTCACTCTGATCCAGGCTTAATTAAAGTACTATCCTACAGGGGCATACTCCACTCTGTTATTGATCCCAGTTGAAAGAAACAAAAAAAAAAGGTTGATGATGACGATTACGATGGTGGTGAAGGACCAGTAACTGGTGGGTTGGTTTATGCCTACTGGTAGAACTGCAGGTAATTCGGCACCTTTTTGTACAAGAAGGCCATGATAACGTGGTATCCAATGACGATGCACGCGATTCCAGCGACGACCAAGAAAGAAAACACAGACTTGCTGCGATCGGGTGCTGCCGCGATATCAATGAGCACAAATCCGAGTGCGCCGATGCAAATGAAAAAGGACGCAGACAGTCCTTCGACCACATATTGTGAGTTGATGCGCCCGGCCATGACCGTTGCGACTTTCATCTGGCCTGTGTGCGGATCCCTTTCTTGGCCCATAAACGGCGGCTCGACGATCTTGTCGTACACAAGACCAGCAAGAATCCCATAATAGGACAGAAACACACCGAGAAAGATCACTGCGGGAGGAATCGACAAGAGGGAATTGTATCGCAGCCGAAGAGACGGCGTCCGACCACCGAGAAACTTCCACAGTTGGCGGTGTACGAGACGAAGCGGGTCATAGGTCGACGGTAGAGTAGTGCTCATGACATGTGCATCCAATCACAGCCTCCGTGAGTCAACAGTGATAATGATAATTATATGAATAGCAACCACGATGATAAATGACATGAATGGTTATTAAAGATGACACCGGAGGACAGAGGGTGGGAAAAGGCTTTTTGAAAATCCAGTGGCATGCTTTTTTCTTTAGGAGAGGGTTGAATTGCCAGTATCAAGTGATGTTTGGTACTCGGACAATTGTGCATTTTTTTCCTGTCTTGTTCTTCGAAATGTTTTTTTACAGTGGGTAATCCCTAACAGGCTTCCTTTATTGTTGTTGGGGATTTGCTGGGAAGGAGGGAAAATGTCGTGAACCGGATTGGGAAGGCTGGGATGCTGTGGCTTGCATGTGCATGCTGGGAAAAGGGGGGCTCGACAACGAGACGTCCCCGTGCCCAGCAGCACAGAAGGGTGATTTTTCCCCAGTTTCCGACGCTCCTGTGTGGGTAAGCCGCCCCCCGCCTCTTCCTCTTCCCCAGTGGACACGCTTCGGGAAATATCCCAGCAGGATGAAAGAGGATGGGCGGGGATTTGCTTGCCCCATTTGTGGGATGAGGACCTACTGCGTACTGCGACGTCCATCAAATAGATCCGCATTGGGTAATCTTTTCGCCGCCTGCATGGACACTTCTCTCAGCACCGAGATTGCAGCGGAATCTCGATGGCTGCCAAACTCTTGGGCGAACCCCTTGAGCCCGAACCCCTTGCGAGATAAAACGCCCGAATTCCCCCCGGCTGGGAGAGTGGGGCCTACCGGAACCCATAATGAACGCAAGCAAACCTGCTTTCCTGTCTTCTTTTCTTTCTTCCCTGCTTCTATGTTTTCCCAGCCTTTTCAGTTTCTCTATCTTTCTTGCCAAGGTGCTCAAAAGAGTAATTGCACGCATACTCTGAAAGGACAAAGGATTCGCAGTTCTCTCACCCTTCTTTTCCTTCTTCTTATTCTCCAGAATGGCAGGGCTTGATTCTCGTTTCGACTTCACGCCGTTTCCGAATACGTCTGCAGCACTGACTTCGATTGACACTCCTCGCGTATCGGTTGTTCGATGCACTCATGCAGGTCGGTCGTTTCGAGGATTTCCAAGCGCACTTGGCCGGTCGCATGAAACCATTCTCTCCGTTGCCATCGACACCCCATTCTCAGACGCGCTTGCCCACTCTCTCAAGGTGTCTCCACCACCATCAGACATCTCATCGTCGTCGGTTTCTGCGAGTATGGAGAGTGAGAGGACGGGTCGAGGGAAACGATCGCTGCGACTGGATGCATTTCGAGTTCCTATTCACAGTTGCTCAAGTTCAGAGAACGGAAATCCGGAATCGTCGTCTCCTGCGAGCTTACAGGAAAAAACAGCAGAAGAACGACTCCACTGCTCACACCAGCAGGTGCTGATCAATGTCAAGCCGCTCAGCACTGTCCAGCAGGCTGCCAGAAGCAATCTCGGGGCTTCTTTGAAAGCCAGCGCAGGCATCACGGCAGCAACAGTCACAACGACTACTGCTGCGGCTGGTAAGGGCTTCACATCGCTGCTGCAGTCCTCATCACTGCCAGCGCTGTCATCGTCATCGCCAGTGCCGTCGCCAGCATCACCAACACAGTCCGTGATTACAGATTACGAAAGTGTAGAGGAAGAAGTGCTGAAAAATGACGGCGCTGCTGTGAAAAATTCGGATCCTCTCGTAAGGATTGAGCTTGCACAGAAACACATGCTCAAGGTCTCGCGACTGATCCCGTCTGCGCACGATTCTCGCAGCGGGACTTTGCTCGTGATTCGAATTCCGTCGTTTCGACATGCATGCAGAGTGTGTTCGTCATACAAGCATGGGGGAGCCAGACCTCAGAAGGCTGAATATGAGTTCTTCTTGCGGATGTCAGTTGTGCTGGACGGGAAAATGCATGTCTACGACTCACCCAAGTTCCTCGTCGTGAAGGACCCGCGCTTTGCGGAAAACGAGTGCGATGCGATCGACACCACAGATCCATCCGTGAGCCCATTGTCCCTCAACTCCTCTGCTAACAAGGGCATCGTCATCATCAACAACGACAATTATAGCAACAACGGCTACCGCATCGGCAGTGGCAGTGGCAGTGGCAGTGGCAGTGGCAGTGGCAGTGGCAGTGGCAGTGGCAGTAACTCTGCATTTTCAGGACTGGGCCGGTCTTCCAGGACTCTGCAGTTTCACATGCAGTCAGATTTCGGGGCATCTGCACATGTCCACGGTTCTGGAACCCACTTCGTGGGAAGTAGGCCTGCAAAGATGATGAAGCACGCTCCATGCCTTCTCTCGTTTCCCGGATGCTCTCCATTTCAGCATCCAGCATTCAACTCAAAGTACGCTCCAGGTGGGATGAGGCTTCCTCCCCATTTCGATCCATTCTGCGTGACTCCAGAAGGGACGCATCCAGTGTATGGATACAGCCATTTTGGCTGCCATGCCCCGTCTTTCCAGCCGATTTCTCCTCATTTCGAGTCTCGAGCTCCGTCTTCAGCGCTCCATCCCTCTTTGCATTCGGTGGGGATTCATCATCCGACGAATTTCCATGCTCGGTTGCAACCGCCGGCTTTCTGGCAGTCGCAGGGAGTGCAGTCGCCGTGTTCGTCGAAGAACCCCAGCGATGCGCTGTCATCGTTGCCTTCGTTTTCTGCAGTATTTCAAAAGCTTCCACCCGCGGCAGCAGCTGGTGCATATGCGTCTGTGTGGAGGCATGTCCATCGCAAATCCGACACTCCGTCGCCGAGTTAGCACTCTTTTCCTTTCCTATGCGTCGTAGTATTTCATTACTATTATTTCTGGGGAGCTTTCTTTTCTCTGTCTCTTGAAACAAATCTGTACAGGCCACTCACCGGCCATCGCACAGTCAGAGATGAATCATGACTCGGATTCTTCGTTGGATAAGGGCTGGCTTTCTCCGCGTGATGTTTTTTCTATTTTATTTGCAAGGTTCGACATAAATCCCCAACCCCCAAATACAAACACAAATCTTTTTTCTTTTTCGAATGGAGAGCAAAAACAACAACAACAACAACAACAACAAACACAACGACAACGACAAAGCATCGAAAACTGCAAGAAGCGCTGGAAAACGACGCAACCCCCCCGAAAGGATTCTCTTCCTGTCCTCACACCTAAATGGATCACAGGTCCAAGATGATTCTGCGGGGATCTTCGATCTGTTCCTTGATAGACTTGAGGAAGGTGACTGCCTCGCGTCCGTCAATAAGTCTGTGGTCATACGTTAAAGCGAGGTACATCATGGGTCTGACCTCTACTTTTCCATCAACGGCTACAGGGCGAGGCTTGGTTGCATGCATGCCAAGGATTGCAGACTGTGGCGGGTTGACGATTGGTGTTCCAAAGAGCGATCCGAAGACGCCTCCATTTGAGATTGTGAAGGTTCCGCCCTGCATGTCGTCCATGGACAGCTGACCCGTGCGGGCCTTTTCCGACAGCTTTCCAAGCTCCTTTTCAACATCGGCAAAGCCCATATCCTGGCAGTTGCGCAGCACAGGAACCACAAGTCCCGTGGGCGTTGCGACCGCAACCGACACGTCGACGTAGGACCGGTACACAATGTCGGTTCCGTCAATGACTGCGTTGATGAGTGGCTGGTTCTTCAGTGCATTTGCAGACGCCTTGACAAACGGACTCATGAATCCAAGCTTTGTTCCGTGCTTCTTCTCAAATGATTCACCATACACCTTGCGCATCTCGATCAAAGCAGACATGTCCACCTCATTGAACGTCGTCAGCAGCGCATACGTGTTCTGCGCATCCTTCAATCGCTCTGCAATACGCTTGCGCATGCGGCTCATCGGAGTACGCGTTTCGAGCTCACCCGCACCAACCATGATCTGCGGACCGGCACTCTTCTTCTCCTCTGTCACTGCAGTCTTTTTCGCTTCGCTCTTCTTTTCCGCAGCACTCTCGCTGGCCTTTGTAGTCGCAGCAGCAGCAGGAGTGGCAGCAGGGGCAGCAGCAGCAGCAGCAGCAGGGGCAGCGGGAGTGAGAGTGGAGCCAGCAGCACCGACCTTGACCTTTGCAATGATTGCGCCGACCTTGACCGCATCGCCCTTGTTTGCAAGTTGGGACTGAAGCGCACCGCCGACATGTGATCTGACTTCCACCGTGATCTTGTCTGTCTCGAGCTGCACAAGCACGTCATCCACCTTGACTGCATCACCCGGGTTCTTCAGCCAGCCCATCACCGTACCTTCCGTAATCGAGTCGCCCATCTTTGGCACCACAATATCCTCAATCGCAGGTGACGACGAGAAGAACCGGCGTGCACATCTCGGAGCCGCCACAAACAGCGACGGCGAAGACACCGACATCGGCGACATCGCCATTGACATTGACATCGACGACGATGAGGAATAGCGAAGTGCGCAGAGTGCCCGAGGGACAGCGCGGCAAGGACCTGAACGAAATGCTGCAACAGACATCATCTTTTCTTCTTTTTCTTTTCTTCTTCTTCTTCTTCTTTTTCTTTTTCTTTTCTTCTTCTTCTTCTTCTTTTTCTTTTCTTCTTTGATCAGAGACCTCAACGAAGAAGAAGAAAAAAAAGAATCCACACAACCAGAACCCAGAAAATCAACAACAAATGAAAAGCAAAAGGCAGGAGAAAGACGCCTCGCGAAAAAGTCCTCAAAGTTGCAGTTTTCTCTCCCTTTGGCTGCAGCATCACTTGATGAAAGAAAAAGTGTTGGGAGGAGTCTCTTTTGTTGGGTTTCCCGCCGCCGTCTGTTTCCCAGTTCCATTTTCGAAGCGCATGGTTTTCCAATTGGTTTCTTCTTCTGTTTTCTTTCATTTTTCTATTCAAATGCTTGTCTTTTTCCCCCCTCTTCTCCCCCTGCATTGCGTAAAAGTCACATCCAGGTCAAGGTTGTCTCGGTAGGTTCTACAGCCGCGGGGATTTTCACACGCTGACGAGGTTTCGTTTGATCATCGTTGTCTGTCATGTCGTCTTCTGTGAGACCTCCGAAGTATCCTGCTGCTCGTGGTAGTGGCCACGGCGATGGGCCGCAGTACGGAAAAGGACAAGGGCAAGGACAAAGGGCGGCGGCGGCGGCGGCGGCGGAGGAGGAGGAGGAGGAGGAGGAGTATGAAGAGTATGAAGAGGAAGTCGACGACGACGACGATGCCGAGTATGAAGAGTATGAAGAGGAAGAGGAGGGGGACGAGTATGAGTATGAGGAAGGGGAGGAATATGAGGATGGCGATGGCGATGGTGATGAGGAAGGGTACGACGACGAGGAGGAGGAGGATGTAGACGAGACTGCGGCAGATGAGATTCGCAGACAAAGTGCGATGAGTGGGATAGGGGATGGAGGAGTTCAGCTGAGCGATACGGCATGGGGAGAGATCCGCGCGGCATTCAAGCTGTTTGATGTGGACAAGGACGGACAGATCAGCCGCAGCGAGCTCGTTTCTTGTCTTCGTGCATTTGGTGCATCAGTCGATTCGACATCAATGGGAGCAGACAGCGTGTTTTCCGCCGCAGATGCCAATGGGGACGGGTTCATCTCGTTTGAGGAGTTTGTCCGGCTTCTTGCGCCTCGCATCGCGTTTCACGAACGCCAAGTCCGCCGCGTCCTCGACCGCGCATTCACTGTCGCGGACGCGGACTCGAATGGCCTTCTTTCCCGCTCCGAACTCGCCACCTTGCTTGCGCGTCTCTGCGGCCGCTCCAGTGCTGCTTCATTCCCACCCAAGGAAATCGCAGCACTCGCGGACACCATTGAACACCTTGCCGAAACCCATCGCAACTCTGCCGCTGCATCCACCTCTTCCGGGACCGCGACCTCCGCCTCTGCAGCCACTTCAACTCGCGACGGATTTATTGAGCGCGACGAGTTTGTGCATGCAATGTTGCAGCTGCTGCAGGAAGAAGTCCGCGCCACCCTCTTCGACACACCCGCTGCATCAACGAGCGGGTCGGCGAATTCGGGACTGAGTGCGCTGCGAGCGGCTGCTAGGGCACTGCGACCCTCTCCGCTGGACTACATCGAGGCATTCGGAATGGTCCCCGAGTCATTTCGTCCGTCGCTGTTTGCATCCGTTCTTGCGGCCCCAGAAGGGCTGCATCGCACTTCGGCGTCCATTGTGCCGCGAGTAGAGTCTGCGTCGGGCCTCTTCTACTCGGACTTTGTTCCCTCTTCGTCGGCCACTGCCAGTGGAGGAGGGTCGTCGAATTCCGGCGGCAGCAGCAAAAGTGCCGTTGCGGCTGGAGTGCCACAAAGTGCATTGACCCTACGGATCACGCTGGGCGGAGCACGAGGAGTTCCGCTTCCGGTGAGGAGAGCACGGTCAGTTCTGGCGAGACGCGTGCGAGTAGCAGTGTACGACACGCTTTCGGGCCGCATTATCGGCAACATCCACTCAGTGCCTGCGTCATGGCGACACGACACGGAGGACGAGTGGCGATTCGATATCGCGTCGTCGGTCCATTCGCTGCCTTCTTCGTCTTTGCTCCCAAGTGCCACTGCAAGTCTCTCGAACACGTCCACCACAAATGACTCGATGAGAAAGGCAAGGATCGAAAAGAGACCAATTGCAGTGGATAGCGGCAACAGCGGCGGTGGCGTTGTGCAGTACCGACTTGTTCGACACGGTGAGAATGGCCCATCGTTTCTTGTCCGAACAACGTTTTCGCATCCTTTTGCACTGTTGTTTGAACTGTCTGTGGTCTTTATGCGCAAACGAGTCAATCTGTCCAGCACGGGAACCGCATCCACGATGACGATGAACACAACAGCGACATCGACAACGAATAACAACAACAACAACAATAATAATAATAATGCTGCGAATGTAGGCAGCGAAGGAAGAGGAACGTCCGTGTCTTCTCTCTTATCTGAACAGCATGCTGCAGAGGATATTGCGGAAATGTCGTGTGGATATGCAGTGCTTGAGCTCCCGGCCGCGAATGCTGTGTCCGGGCTTCCTCGGGACCCCGTGTCCTCGCATCGGACAGTGCGTTTGCCTCTGTATGGCGGTGCACCAGGCGATTTTGCGCCGATCCGGCCGAGCGAGGTGTTGGCCAGGCGGCAAGGATGGCGACGCATGAAGCAGATGGTCGCAGGACCGCCGGTGCCCTCGCTGCTTGTGACCGTCGACCACTTGCCTCCTCGCACGGTTTGTTCTCGAGTGTTTCCCTCGTCTTGTGGTTCCGTGTCGCCTATTGCATCACAGCTCAGCATCGACCATTTGCCCACCAATACAATCTTGCCGCTTGCAGCTGTCCCATTTGTCGCAGACTACCGATACATGCTTCACAACGCGATCTTTCCACAGTCGTTTGCGTCATCTTCGTCAGCACCGGCATCTGCATCCGTGTTGCCGAAGGACAGAGATGGCAGAGTAGGGAGTCTCTTTGGGGCGGTGCCGTGGGTATCTGACCCGTTTTTTGCGGCATTTCCACGGCTACTCGATGAGCCAATGTGCTTGGATGGCCTAGCTGCCGCCTGGGAGCGGCGGAGAGCAGTATGGACGAAGAAACAGAAGCGTGATGCGACGTTTTGTCTGGCACAGTTCCGGCAGATTGTGATGCAGTGTGCGCTGGTAGCACTTGCAGCGACCGACATGCCGCAAGCTTCCGACAGGTTCCACGATCGATCGATGAAGAGATTTGAAATCATAGAGCGCGCGCTTGACACGAGCGGGCCAACCAGCATTGCACGAAATGACGAGGATCTTACATATGCCCCGTTCAACGTCCGCGATCTCGTGTCCAGTTTCGATCTGCCCATCGCCATTTCCAGCTCGGCAGCCGCGACGCCTGCCGCCCCAAGCACGACTCCCGTTCCAACCACCAGTGCAAATGCAGGCGCAGGTGTGAATGCGAATGCAAATGTGAATGTGAATGCAAGTGGGATCGGAACAGTGAGTGGCAGCACAACGAACGTACGAACATCTGCCAAGAAGGCGTAGTCACACTGCTTTTCAGCATCTGTAAGGGCGCTTCCATAAAATTCAATTCAGAAATTCCAGCAGTTCCTCAGACCGTTCTTCTTTTCCCTCTTTCCGTTTCTCTCGTTTCACCTTGGACTTCGTTGTGTCAAATAAAATATTGAATAAAACACTGCTGCGTTCGTATTTTGATATTTCACCGTTTTTATTTGGCACCACATCCTCCTCACACTTCGCCACACGTTATCGGTTTGTCTGTTCCGTCGGTTTCATACTTGCGCATTTTCGGAACCCGATGGTGTAGGCGGTGAAAGCTGCACTCCGAGAGCGGCTGCGCCATCCCGATCTGCACGATGCCCGACCGCGGTTCTTGTGTCGGAATCCACGCGGTATTCCCAATGCAAGCGAGCTGGAGTCCTCGCGTGAGGCACTCATGAACGATTGAAAACGTCTGGTTCTGCCGGACATTTCACACCTCGTGTGCCCTAAGCCTTTCCCTTTCCTTCCTCCAACTGAGCCCTTCTGCACCTCGAGACCTTCTCTTATTTCGATTGTTTCATTTCTATATTTTTCCTTTTCCTTTTCCTTTCATTGTATCAGAGTTTATTAATTTAAAAATTTACAACTTCGTTTTCCCCATTTTTTCCTTCTTCTTCACGATTTCTCCGTTGTTTGCGCTGTAATTTCGATAAAGGGCTTTTTTAAAAAAAATACTATTAGATAATCAGGAAAAGAACAAAAAAACCCAGCGATGTTGTCGTCGACTCGATTCCTGTGTCGCTGTTTGTCAGCCGGTGGATTGACACAGGAACTTCGCATCGTCACCAAGAATGAGCTGCAAAACAAACTGTCGGCGTTGAAAGAGAAGCCGTTTGTGCTCGTCGATGTTCGGAATCCAGACGAATGCGCAGCAACCGGCGTCATTGGACATGCCATCAACATTCCTCGTATGTGTGCTCCGGAATATGCAATTCCCTCTGCCCTGCGGGTACAGATTTACACATGTATTTTGACAGCAACCACAGCTCACACTAACATCTACCATTCTTAGTTCCTGTTGTCGAATCGCTGCCAAACAGCCCGTTGAAAGACGCGTTGGCTGCATTTGGAGGCGACAAGGAAGTTATCGTATACTGCCGATCAGGCCGCCGATCGGACGCCGCTGCGAAGATCTTTCAGCAAATGGGATTCAAGGACGTGGCAAGCTACAAGGGAAGTGCCCTCGAGTGGTTTGACAAGCAACAGTAGCAGTAGCAGCAGCAGCAAGATGTAAGAATGACGAATCACCGGCGACGTGAGCTGTGGTCCGTGAACACTGTGTGTTTGTAAAGAGTACGTTGAAATATTGTGAACCACGCCGTGGTATGTCTTTACAAGGCGCCATCGGTGTCTCGAGAAAGAGATTCCAGGATGGAGGACATGGGCCCTGTTCCTCCGGTCTCTTGTTCCGACTGAAGAGCAGCGAACAGATTTTCAAGCACTTCTTCGCGTGTCTTGTCGTCAAAGATCAGATTTCCATTTTCCACAAAAACCCCGGCTGGGACAGCTCGCATCTCCACGTCTTGATCGTCATCGTCATCGTCATCGTCTTCCTCATGCATTTCAGGGACGCCATCGACATCTTCTTGGAAACCCATCATCGCGAGAAACTCTGAAGCAGACACTGGTTTTGACCGGGCATTCCGCGGTCGATTTGCAGTGGATGTTGCATTATGCGAGACGTCGCCACTTGCAAGAGACTCTGCTTTCGCCGCGCCGATTTCGGCTTCTTGAGCATCCAGAAACTTGAGATATTCCACCACGTTGTCATCGCCGTATGTTTCCGAGTCCCGGAGGATCTGCTCGGTCCGGGCTCGGCGTTCCTTCAGTCCGAGAAGGTCTTCGAAGCCACTCGATATCTTGTCCAAGTTCGTCCACTCAAGTCCGCCCAAAGCCGAGTCCTCTTCGCCCGTCTCTTTCTCAGGAATCATTTCGTCCCCATTCGCTTCGCCAACAGGGGTGCCAGAGTCGGATTCATCTGTTTCAGAATCAGCGCTCCGATCGCCATGGCCGTCTTGTCCCATGTACCAGTCCTTGGAAAAAAACGCGGTCATCCTATTAAACAGCCGTTCTCGATCCTCCTCGGACGGAGCCGCAGTGGACGCCTCCATCTTTTTCTTCCAAAGCGCGAAGCCAGCATCTCGTTCTTTCTGCTGCGGACCTTCTTGCAGCCAATCCGTCGACGAATCTTGCCGTCCGTATTGGAGGTCCTCGTCTGAGGCGAACTGCTCCGTCACACGTTTTCGAACATCGGGATTGCGCAGCTGTGCAATGACCGAGTCCAGAGGGCCGTTGCTCGATACGGAAACCGCAAGTTTGTACGCATACTCGGCGCCAATCAGCAGTTTTAGACCACGCTCACAAGCCAAATAACGCGGATCGAACGGGCTCACAAACGACGCAAGGAGACGTTTGGGGAACGGTACCGTTTCCGATTCGAAGAGTGCAAACAAATACCTCGTAAATCGAACTAGGACATATACATACGATTCATCATCATCAGCATTCTTACCATCGTTGCCATCGTCGTCGTCGTCACGGTTCGGATCCCCATGAGCACTGCTCGCATCAACAACATCCAAAAACCTGGACACGGATACGCGTTCCCGAGAACTCGAACCACACATCGCCAAGACACAGTGCGAGATGAATTGAGGATCTCTCCGCAGCACAGCCGCCAGCGACACTGGGATTCTGCAAACACAGCGATGAAACTGATTGATCAGCCCGGCGTCAATGCGGTCCTGAATCACCTTCATCATTTCTTCCGAGGCCGCAACGGCGTCGATTGCCTTTTGATTTTCCAAGTTGGAGATCGCCAGTCTCGCAGAGTCTGCGTCAAGAGGACCCGACAGCACTGGAATGCAGCTGAGCTCCAACGGAGTTCTCGGTTGACGGAGCAGCAAAATCCTTCCATCATAAATTAGCACTCGGAAAGGGGCCATTTCGGGGTCCCACTCGTCCTGGCCGTCAACGAAGTCAGCAAGTTCTGCAAGGAGAAACTCATCATCGCAGTCATCGTGCACCCTGGTGAACAGAATCTCGTCTCGGAACATGGCAGATAGCGCCATTGCAATCGAAGCAGCCATGAATTCGTCGTCGTAACAAGGACCGAAGCGAAGAGATGCCCGAAACTCTCGATCAATCACGAGCGGCTGCCCAAAAAACCACACATAGTCCTTTTGAAGCTGAGAAAACAGAGCATCTTGCATTCGTCTTCTCAGGGATTCCCTTGCGTCATTGCTGGCTGCGACAGCAATCTCGGCTCTAAGAAAGAACTGAATGTGAACGACATTCGAATCATACTCGAGTCGATCAAACGACCATTTAGGTTTGGGCACATACGAAGAAAAGCCTCCTTCGCCTTCGCCACCATCTCTGCGTTCTGGTTGCGATTCTCGCGGCCGTCCCGAAGAAGCAGCATGCACAAAGTCCCTCACGGTCGTAAACGGCATGTTTCACTAGAAAAAGAACAATCTCGATGACGATTTGGGTGCAAGAGCCTTGAGATAGGAATACACAAATACGGCCAGCGTTGGAGAATACGGAAAGGCCACCAGAAGTGCCGCAGCGTCCCTTCTCTGCAGCGACTTGTCCGAGTAGTCCGAGAGTCCAGGAAAAGATGATGCTGTGATGCTTGGAGCCAGCTCGTCAATCTGCACGCTCACCGCACTGCGATCAAGAAGACTGAGAACAGATGTTGAACGCACAAGACTCGGCGAGTTCATACAAACAATCACACACTCACACGAATGCACACTCACAGAATCATGAGAATAGGCAGTAGCAGTGACAACATCAGCAGCAGCAGCAGCAGTAGTACTGTTTGAGCGCGACAATACAGGGACAAACAGGAGTCGCGAGCTGGAATAACATCAAGTGATGCTGAATGCTGAAAGTCCTCCCACAAAAGTCCTTTTTTTATATTCATTTCATTCAGCTTTCTCTTTCAAGTTCCCCCCTTTTTGGGATTGGAATTGAGATTATTATGATTTCTTATGATTCTCATGATTTTTATGATGATTGTTATTATTCTCTCTGTTTTGTAATATTCCGGTTTTCCCCAATCAATCTTTTCCCTTTTTTCTCTGAGTTGGCGGGTGCGTGAGTATAGATTTGGTTCGCCAGCCAGTACCGTGGCAATTTGCTAGCTATCCTTAGATTGCATTGTATTATATTATTTGTCTGTCTGTCTGTCTGGCTGTCTGTCTGGCTGTTTGCTTGTTTGTTTGGTTGTTTGCTTCCTTGTTTGGTTGTTTGGTTGGTTGTCCGATTGAAAGCGTCTGTTGAAAGTGGGTGGGTGTTGCGGGCGTCAAAAAGAGTCAGATTCGCCCTCTGACGAAGGTTCGCGCATGGACGACGGCTCCGTTTCGCACGAGTCTTCGCATCTGGTTCCTCCCTTCACAAACTCGACGTCGGCATCCAAGACGATTCCGCTACAATCAAAGAACTCGCAGCTGGTCGTGGCACCTGAAGCGAAGATGACGTCTTCCCTTGTGAAATCCGTCGATGTGGAGGGTCACAAGACGATCAATGCGTACCGCGTCATAGGGACAATCGGATCAGGCCAGTACGGAAAGGTTAAGCTCCTGGAAAGCACAGAGACGAAATCAAAGTTTGCAGTGAAGATTCTGAACAAGTCAATCTTGAAGCGGATCCATAAAGGTCCTGGAAAGAATGCGTATATGGGAGTTCTGAAAGAGATTGCAATTTGGAAGAAACTGCATCACCCAAACGTCGTGCAGCTGTTTGAAGTGATAGACGATCCGCATAGAGATAAGTTGTATTTGATTACAGAGTACGTGGAAAAGGGATGCATTGCGACGTGCAAGAGAAATTCGGTCCTTGAGAATGGGCCGCTGCCGGAAGACCAGGTGCGAAAGTACATGTGGGGAATCCTCGAGGGCCTTTCGTATTTGCATGCACATCGAGTCATTCATCGTGATCTGAAGCCAGAGAACATACTGGTTACCGCAACGGACGAAGTGAAACTGGCAGATTTTGGTGTGTCCGATATGTTCGAAGGTGACGATGATGAAACGAGAGCGACGGACGGCACACCGGCATTCATGCCTCCAGAAGCATTTGAAATGGCCAAGTTTTCGGGACGCAAGGCAGATATTTGGTCTTTGGGCGTAACCCTGTATTTGTTGTTGGTGGGATATATGCCATTTGCGGGTCGTTCATACATGGACATTTGCAATGCTATTCTGCATGCCGAACCACAGTATCCGGCGAGGCTAAGCCCGGATGCTGTGGATCTTCTCAAGAGATTGCTGAAGAAGGACGCAACCTCCAGAATTTCGCTGGATCATGTCAGACAACATCGGTGGGTTGCACCAGCGGGTTCAATTTGCCCCATCTCTCCTGCTGGATACAAGACTCAGCATGTCGTTGTCACCAAGGAGGACATCGAAGGTGCGGTATCGCAAGGAAAGAAGACTCGGTCAGTGGATCGACTGGGGCAAATCATTCGTATCCAGAATCCGTGGGCAAAGTATATCAAATCTCGGAGGGCGCGCGCCGAGTCGACTGCAGATACCACTGCACGTCGATCCAGTTTGCAAGATTCGACTCCGAGCACGTCGCTTGCAAACACTCCAATTTCTGGACTTGGAACCAACAGCTCCTGCAGCAACAGTGAAGTGGGGGAATTCGCACATGGAATCGGCAGCTACAAAGAGCTGAGTATGTCTCTGCCTCCTCATGCACTGGGTGCGGCAATCTCGACTTCTGAAATGGCGGTTGTTCCGTCTGCCGAAACAATGTCTTCTACAAGAAGATCCTCTACTTCGTCGTCTGCATCCTCTGTGGAAAACACCAGCCTTCCCGTCACTTCTCTCCGACCGACGACGCTCTCCGACTCCAATGGCAGTAGATATGCTAAATTTGAGGAGACGGAACCGAACATTGCGAATGATGAATCCGAACGAAGTGAAGAGGACATTCGAGTTGATGGCATCACTGATCATCACGATGCAGTGTCCAACAGTGTGAGATAGTGTGGGTGTGTCGTGGATGCTGTCTGTTTTCGTGTGCACATGTTTTTCTTCGAGGAAGCTGCAGAGTTCCGCCCGGTATTCTGCAGGGGAAGAATCGTAGTGCACTCGTTGGCTTTCCATCCTTGGTGTCTGTAGTCATGGTCTACATTCATGTTCCGTATCTACCCTTGGACGGTTTCCACATACCGCCGCCCCTCATTACAGAGACAGAGACAGAGACAGAGACAGAGACAGAAAGAGAAAACGACGTTCGCTACGAAAAGAAATGGTTTACGTCTTCTTGGTGCAATAACTGCAGAGGATGAATGCGGACTTTCCAGCAGAGAATGTCCAAGGTCCCCTTACAAACCCGCAGCAGTCTTTGCGTTGTTCAGAGTCGTCAGCGTGTCTGTGCCTTTCTTGCCGGTAATCTTTGAAAAGTCTCCTGGCGCCTTGGCCTCTGTCGCCCCATCCTGCAGGAAACGATAGAGCTCGGCGATTCCAACTGCCTGCCACCGAGGAACTCCTTGGCCGACCATTGCATCCGCTGCAGCTTGGTCCGAAACCTCCTGGAAGGTGACCTTGGTACCGACAACCGTGGAAAAGATTTCAGCGAGCTTGTTTCCCGTAATGCTCTCAGGGCCTGTCAGAACATATGTCTTTCCCGCGTGCGTGGAAGCATCTCCCGCAATCGCTGCAAACGCAGAACCAATGTCAGCGATCGCCACCGGCGCAAACGTGGCATCGGCGCGGAAAGGGCGGTAGTACACCGGGTGATCCTTCAATCCCTTGAGGCCCCAGACATCATTGTCTTGGAAAATCGTGCAGCGAACCAACGTGTAAGGAATGCCAGAGGCCTTCAGTTCGTCTTCGAACTCTGCAAACTGACGGCTGAACAAGATTTTTGCGTCCTTCTTTGCGTCCGGCACTGACAGTCCAACGATGAACTTTGCTCCTTGTTGCTTTGCGATGCGAACTGCTTTGGCTGCAACCTGCCCACGGTCTTCCGTGGACGGAGGTACGATGACGAACACGTCGACACCATGAATAGCCGCATGGGTAGAGGCATCTTCAATGTCGAACTTCACGGTTTCCACACCTTTTGCTGCTTTGAGCTTACCAGCCTTGTCCGGGTTGCGGAAACCTGCTTTGATGACGGCGGCGCCTGCGTGTTGCTGCAGGAGTGCATTGACAATAGCAGATCCAGTGTTTCCAGTTGCGCCTTGCACAAAGATAGTCTTGGTCATTTCTTGTTTTGCTTGGGTGGTGTTGTGCCAGTGGAAAAACGTCGGTTGTTGCAGTTTTGCTGCAGTTGTTCCTTTTCTTCTTCTTGTTATTATTATTATAATTATGGGGTTTTTTAAAAAAAAGTAATACAAAACAGACAGAAGAATATCAACGGAAAGCACGACAACGTCCTTTATATGCTTTTCTCAGAAAACAACATATCGCCGATATGACGCCGCGCCTTCAGTGATGATTCGGCGTCAAAAAATATCTATACACATATATCTATGCAAAGCACGATTATTTCTCCCTTACCCCGTTTCTCCTGCGCTCGAAGCCCCGCTTTTTGGCGGGGCTGATCTGCGCGGAGGAAAGTAGTTGGATTTGGTGGAAAAAGAATCGGCGTCATTTTTGCGGTCGATCCGAGCAGAGTGCCCAACGGGAACCCAAACAACCGAGTGACAGCTGTCTCTTTGACTCCGCTTGCGTAGGAGGAGCTCGGTGTTGGTAGCAGATTCTAGAGCGGATGTTCAAAACCAATTGAACAAAGAGAAAGGAAGTAACCTCCGATTAACTTTCTCCGCGTGATAAATTTTATGTGTGTTTCTCTTCTAATTTCTCATAATCTGCGCTGTTGCAGATACCAGTCATGTGCATTCGAGGGTTGCGCATACGGGAACCGCGTTATCTCGGGCCAGTGGTGAATTGCAAAGGGAATATCGCGGCTGGGTGATGATGCTATCGGAAGGTGCAGGCGGAGGTTGCGGCGTCTCCACTCGAAAGCAAAACGCTTTCCGTTCCTGTGATGGTTCTCACAATAAATGGAACGCAGGGCATGGCGACAACGTTGTTCCCCTCTCGGCATCTCATGCCCGAAACTGCGACGAACTGAATTGGTAAAAAAATCGATTATCATCACTATAGACTCTTTATTGATTTTTTTCTTTCTTTCTCTTCTTCTTCTTCCTTTTTTGAAGCAAGTTTAAAGCATAAAAAAGCGGAAAGCGGGGGAGGGGAAACCAGTCGAATCAGAAACCATCCGATGCAGCAAGCTACTCGTGAAGAGCGCGGAACGAGTTCTCCATTTCGTTGTAAAGGTTGTTCATCTCCTTCATGACACCCTCTTCACCCTGCTTCGGATCCACGAACTTCATGTTCTTGAGGCCATTGATCACAGACGGCATGCTTTGCTTGATATGGTTGAACGTAAGATGTGACTCACCACTCTCCTCAATCGCCTTCTTCGACAGATCATAGAAGTGGCACATGTTGCGCATCATCGCTGCCGTCTTGTAGAACGGACAGTACCGGTCATACGCAGTGTATGAATTTTGCTGCAAAAAGTCTTCGCGGATGAGCTTGGCAACATCAAGGGTCAGCTTGTCTGATTCTGCCAGCGAATCCTTTCCAACCAGCTGCACGATTTCCATCAGGTCGTCTTCATTCTGGAGAATTTCCTTTGCGGTCGTGCGGTGTTGAATGAACTCGGGGTTCACACGGTCATAGTACGGCTCGAGTGCCTTGAGGTACTTTGAGTACGAAGTAAGCCAATTCACAGACGGGAAGTGCTTTCGCTGCGCAAGTGCTTTGGACAATCCCCAGAACACTTGGACAATTCCAAGAGTGGCAGACGTGACAGGATCCGAAAAGTCACCGCCGGGAGGCGAGACAGCTCCAACAATCGTGATCGATCCCGTACGAGACGGCGATCCAATGCACTGCACACGACCCGCACGCTCATAGAAGGATGCCAGTCGAGCACCGAGGTACGCAGGATATCCAGCATCCGCAGGCATTTCGGCAAGACGACCGGAAATCTCACGCAGCGCCTCAGCCCAGCGCGAGGTGGAGTCGGCCATCATGGATACGTTAAGGCCCATATCTCTGAAATATTCTGAAAGCGTAATTCCAGTGTAGATAGACGCCTCCCGAGCGGCCACAGGCATATTTGAAGTGTTTGCAACCAGCGACGTGCGCTTCATGATCGACTCGACCTTTCCATCGACTTCTGCAGTCAGCTTGGGGAAATCCATCAGAACCTCAGCCATTTCGTTTCCACGTTCTCCGCACCCGACATAGATGATCACATCAGAGTTCGAATACTTTGACAACGCCTGGGAAATAACCGTCTTGCCGCAGCCAAAGGCACCGGGAACGGCGCATGTACCTCCCTGCACCGAGGGGAACATTGCATCCAAGACACGCTGTCCCGTCAGCAGGGGGTGTGATCCGGCGAGCTTTTCGATGACAGGTCGGGGCGATCGCACCGGCCAGAAATGTGCCATTCCGTACTTCTTCTTTGAATCCCCGAACTGCACCTCCAGCACAGTGTCGCCGAGCGTATAATCACCATCCGGGGCAAGATACGTGATTGTGCCCATCTGGCCTGGCGGAAGCATGATGCGGTGGTCCACAAGGGAATTTTCCACGACATGTCCGAAAATGTCTCCTGCAGTAATGTGGTCTCCGACACGCCAGTTCTTGGTGAACGGCTGGAAATGCCACGACTTCTTGTGATCGAGTGCATTCACGTTGATTCCACGCGGAATGAAGATGTCTCCAGACATGGCATGGATGGCCTCGAGCGGGCGCTGGATACCGTCAAAGATGTTTCCCATGATACCTGGCCCAAGCTCAACGGACAGTGGCTTTCCAGTGCGCAACACTGGATCTCCAACAGTGAGTCCAGAAGTCTCTTCGTAAACCTGGATCGTTGCCGTGTCGTTTTCAAGACGAATGATTTCTCCCACAAGCTGGAACGAACCAACACGAACCAATTCGTACATGGCAGCACCAGTCATGTTCTCGGCAGTCACGACAGGGCCCGACACTGAGCGGATTCGCCCCTGCATCGACTCTTTCTCAAACACATCGTCACGAGGAGCCATCTTCTTCTTCTTCTTCTTCTTCTCTTCTTCTCTTCTTCTCTTTCCTTTTTTGCTTCTCCCTCTACAAACTCCCTTCAACACCTCTTTCTTCACAAAGAAAAAAAAGGAAAAGGAAAAGGAAAGGAAAGCAAGAAAGCGAAAAGTTAAAAGACGGCGAAAGAAATTGAGCGGAAATAAAAGAGAAAAAGAAAGGAAAGAAACAGCCAACAACCAAAAACGTGAATGAGAGAGAGAGAGAGAGAGAGAGAGAGAGAGAGAGAGAGAGAGAGAGAGAGAGAGAGAGAGAGAGAGAAAGAGAAAGACGAGAAGTGGAGGAAGGAAAGCATGATTTGGTGCAACAAAATGCCCTTCCCACTACACTTGGGGCAATGGGCGGACCTCAATGAATGAAAAACAGGGAATCTGGAAAAAAAATTGTACCCGAAGCCCTAGTGCTTCTGTCCCCCCTTCCTTTTATTATTACTATTATTATTATTTTGGGACTGTAACCCTAGCGTGGGTTTTTGTGTCGCCACAATACAAACTACAGCATCACTTGATTCTTTTCACACGCCTCGCTTGAGTTCCTTTCCAAAAAAGATAAATGAGAAAAAGAAGGCTCAAGTCGCTCGGTGCTCTCTCGGTGCGCCTCTGTTTTCTCGGTGTTCGCAACCGGTTGAGTGAAACGATAGACAGCAGCAGACACGAGAGACAGACTGATGAGTGAATCGGACGGGTCGATAGAGAATGATGAGGTGCAGTTTGATGCTGACGACATTGTGGTTCCAAGCGAGCTGAAGGGCTTGCGGGCATGCAAGGGATGTGGGCTTGTGAAGACATTGCAGCAGTTTTCGCTCAAAGGATGCGAGAATTGCCCGTTCATGGGCCGTGGACAGCGTGCGCAGGAGTACACAACATCAAAGTTCCAGGGGTTTGTCGCCATCTTGTCGCCACAGGACTCCTGGATCGCCCAGTGCACCGGTCACAATCTGCAAGCCCCCGGCACTTATGCACTGGCTGTAGATGGGTTTCTGAACGACGTCTTCCTTGACAAATTCCAAGAAAAGGGCATCAAGCCGTTCTCGGCGCTTAGGCAGACAATCGGATAGTAGTCAGCATCATTTTGCTGGTGCATGTCACGAAAGTGTTGCAAAATCGTACCCTATTGTAAGCACTTGATGGTCCCTGATAGATCGAACCCAACCCTTCAAAATCCATTGAAACTATGCTCTTTTCATATTATTATTATTATGACGTTCTGTAAACGACCCGCTGTTCGCCACTCCTTTTTTTTCCCTCTCGTTTCCCTCAAACTCCAAAGAGCATAGCAAACCTACCTGCCAGTGCGGCTGTGCCTACTCCCATTTCTTCGTTTTGATTTTCTTTTCCTCCCAGCCAAATTATCATTGTTATTATATACATATTATTTAGGTTTTTAAATTAATTTTTACTACTTGCTTGTTGTTTATTTGTTGTCTTTAAACATTTTAAAAAAGAAGGCGTCTTTTTTTTTTCCGGGAGCAGCTGCTTGCATTCTCCAACTTGTGTTGTTGTTTCTTGCTTTTTTAGTGTTTCGCGAGAGCACATTTATTTTTCCTTTTCCTTTTCCTTCTCCTTCTCCTCGTCTTCTTCTTCTTTTGTTGCTGTTGTTTAAGTCAAGGTTTGGTTGGGTAAGTGAGTATTTTATTGTTGGAACCAACGCCTTTTTCTTTTTTCCGTTTTTCTATCTATTATTATTATTATTATTATTATTATTATTTTGTGGATTTTCAGACAGCTTTTAGGCGCAGGTTGTACATCGTCATTCCTTTTCTCGCAGAAAAGGTTCGACCATATCATACGTAATTGTTTGAAGAATTGTTGAGATAATTTGAATTTGGTGGAATGTCGTCGTCGAATGTTTTGAAAGAGGATACCGGCGCAGCTTCAGTAGTCACAAATCCATTGGACACTGGATCACGGCGTCCGGCAGCGGCGCCATCCTTGTTTTCTGCCCGTTTCTCAGCAGCGTCGAAAGCTTCGGATACCTTCCTGCCGGGAAGCGGCGCGATGTCTTCAGTTCAAGGTTCAGCACTGTCTGTGAGACCGTCTCTAAGATCTCCTGACGCACTGCTGCCGCCACTGAAACCGCCGGTACAGCCTCCTGCTGTTGAGCTGAAGTCTCCTGTGCCTTCAATGCCTCCTTTGCCGCCACCATTAAGCGTAGCGGATCGTGTTGCGGGGCGGTCGAGTGTGGCACCGCTGCCATCAGGGTACAGAAGAGGTGGACTTGCGATGGGAGGGGGAGATGGTGCGCTGGATTCATTGCCGGATTCAGGGACTCCCGGTGCATACGCGCAGAACAATGCATCCACGAACGGAGGTGGAGCGGACAATGCAGATGGAGGGGCCTTCTCGAATGTGGCGCCGATGGGCGGCTCGGGACCTATGAGGAGAAAGCGACCGACGATAGACGAAGTTGCAAGACAATTGTTTGATCAGAGGATGAAGAAGAAGATCACGCTACATCGTCGTGCAATGTGGGTGTCCATTCTGCTGCTGTTTTTGCTTACCGGGTTCCTGTTTTACGTCACATGGCGATTCCTGTTGATTATGTTAAGTGGCAGTGCCTACGACTCGGATTTCAAGGTCGACGGCGCCGTCACTGCTAAATCTCTTACGGTTTCCAATTCTGTTTATGCACCTCTGATAAGCTCGCAGAGCCTTACCGTTTCGCAACCAAAAGGGACGGCGGCGCAAATCCGTCTTGAGGAAGGACCAAATTCTGTAGTCCTGTCGACGAGCGGGGATGCCGGTCAGCGGTTCTTGCTGTCGAATGGAACGTCCAGCTTGCTTGTTCTTGATTTTGTTGCATCGTCTGCGCCGTTTTCAGTCGTCATGTCTCCTGATTCTTCCATTCCCAGCTTTTCCATTTCTTCCTCCAGCCACAAAAGTGGTGGCGGCGCGTCTCATGCTCGAGAATTTTGGAGAGGCGTCCAGCATCAATCGTCGTCTTCATCGACCGGCGCCTCCATGACCGGGTATTCTGTTCAGACGTCCGCGGCGGCGTCTGTGTCTCCATTGCCCTCTGGTGGATTTACTTTCCTTGGTCGCTATTTGACCCTTGGACAGTCCATGTATTTTGACTCCGTGAGTCGAGAGTTTGCTGCTGATCGGTTAAGGATGCTTGTCGGGAGCTTCTTGTTGGGTAGTTCCGAGACGAATATCTCGACGAGGTCGTTCTCTTTGGATGTCAAGAACGCCTCCGTGTTATCCTCCTCATCATTTGACTTCAGGTTGTCAGAAGGATATTCTTCCTCGTCGTTTTTTGGCGTATCCCTTGTGTCTGGTGCTCCCGCGATTTTTGTGAACCAATCGGGGAGCGTGGGCATTGGTACTCGTGTGCCTGGCTCCACGCTGGATGTGGCGGGAGACCTGACGGTCCGAGGAAAGTTGTTTGTCACCAACACAGTGTCAGATTCCGGCAACTTCCAATATGTGGTTGCATCATCTGGTATGGTCACCAACGCAATTACTGGAAGTGCAAACAGCGATATTGTCGTGAAGAGCGCTCCGGGAATGGGGTTACAGGTTGTTCTTGCAGGACCTCCAGCAGCATCCAGCATTTTTTCCGTGAACGACACTCTGATAGTCAATTCATATCAGAAGTCTGTGTCCGTGAACAATCAGTTGACTGTCTCTTCATTGTTCTCCGTTTCAACCTTGTTCTCCGTTTCGCAGCCGAGCAATCTCGTCCTTGTTTCTGGGCAGTTTGAAACAGTCGGATCTGCGCGCTTCAGAACTCGCTCCACGTTTGATGCGGGGTTTGATGCGTCTGGGTTGGCGACGATTTCGGCTCTCGAAACATCGTCGATCCGGAGTACTGCTTCCAATGCGCCTTTTGTAATATCTGCAGACTCGGGAGCGGTCGTCATCAACGTTTCACAAAGTTTGGATGTCGGAGCCGGGATCCTCTACGTGAGCGTACCAAACAAGCAGGTACGCATCGGCAATGATTCAAACTCCAACCTGCTCATCATGGGAACCATGACAATTGGTGGAAACTTGAGCGTGTCCGGATTCACCTTCATGTCGAACGTCACTTCAACGACCATTACCCAGTCACCGATCGTGGAAACAAATCTGATCAGACCGCTGAATTTGTCAACCGGGGTTATCCAGATTGAATCATCAGCGGGGACGGATGTCCTCGTAAATTTGCTGCCTGGTTCGTCTGGTGCTTCAGGCAAGTTCATTGTAGGAAACGACGCACTGATTGTGCAGAGTTCCCCAGCTTCGGTCGTCGCTCGAGATCTGACAGTCGTCGGATCTCTCCTTGTGAATGGTTCCACAAACTTCGATCAGCTTTCCATTATTTCTGCGGTGTTTGTGGGGAGCACTGGATCGTATTTCAAGAGTGCAGATTTCTTGGTGATGAATGCTTCCGGGAGTTCCCGGCTGCTTCCAGGTTCTGTGTTGACGGACATACTCACCCCATCGAGCCCCTCTGATCTTCGATTTATCAGTGCCACCAACAGGAACATCACAGTTGATATTCAAGGAACAGGTAGATTTGTCATCGCTTCTGGATTATTTATGGTATCTCCGTCTTCTCGCTTGTTGTCGTTCGGACAGTGTGGCTCATCCACAACATGTGCAGATTCTGCGGACTTCGATGCAGTCGTTGTTTTTCGACGCTTGTTGGATGTGCGTTCGACTTTGCTGATGAATAACTCGAGCATCGTTTTCTCTACATCCGGTTCCGTTTTGAACAATTCCGGCATTTATTATGTTTTTGGGTCTTCCACGTTTTCTGTCGACGGGAATGGGCTGTTGTTGAAAAATGCCGGTGCGTCGTCATCTCTCCTTCCTACGTCGCTCAGCATGGTCTCCACAACATCGTCGTCTTCATTCAATGCGTCTGCATTGTCTACACCGTTGGTTGTGTCAAATGCTGTCCTTACGGATCGTATTACTACGTCCTCCAGTCTGTTGACCATTCAACCGAGGGCGACGCTGCTGGTCGCGCTTAACGACTCCTCATCGGCTGCTCGATTCGTTGTTGGGGATACAATGGGGCTGGTCGTCTTTCAGAATCGTTCTGTTGTTATTGGAGGATCTGCTCCAAGCTGGCTACCAGAGGCGAGCGCTCTTCGAGTTACGGGCACAAGTGTCTTTGATGGATCCGTTGTTGCCCAGGGGATTTCGTTGCGAAACAGTTCCCAGTTTGCATTGAACCTTACCTCTTCACGAATTTCTTTCGGCTCGTCATCCACAACCTGGTCATCTTTCTCCCCAGAGTACTTGCGTTTGGACTCTGTCTCTCAGAACTCTGTCCATACGGCGACGTCATCGACGTTTTCAGATGCACTCAGCGGCGTGGTGTCGTCTCTTGAATCGGCTGGCGTATCTTTCACTTCCTCAACGGACAGGTCCTTGTTGAATGCTTCGCGCCTTGCATTTTCGGGAACCTCCCCAGATACAGTATCGCTGAATCGAAATGGAATCGTTGTCTATTCCGCCGTCGGCGTGGTAACGGTGTCTCCGACAGTGGTTTCCGTTGCGGAAGGTGTTATGTCATCAGCAATTTCTGCTGGAAATGTGACGACACCCGTTGTGCTGTCTCCCGTCATTCAGTCGACCAATGGCTCGCTATCCATTGTTTCTGCTCAGGGATCTGATGTGATTGTCAATCCAGGAATCGCTGCTGCGTCTTCGGGTCGGTTTGTCATTGGAAATGCATCCGTTTTGTCTGTCAACCCCGGGTCGCGCTCCCTGTCCTTTGGTTTGGCGGGTTCCAGCGCATGCCTGAACTGTTTGACTGTTGGTGTCTCATCTTCGTTTTTGTCATCTGTGAATTTTTCCTCTGACGTGTACGTTTCACAGAATGCTTCAGTTTTTGTTGGTCTCGATGGGCCTGTCGTTACAACTATTTCGTCCGGTCAGATCAGTCTCCGTAACGGCTCTATTTCTACTGTTGTTTCTCACGGTTATGTGGAGTCCGCTGCTGTGCGCGCTACATATTCGTGGACTTCAGACACTGTGTTTGCTCCGCTCTTCCGGTCATTCAACGGGTCCAATATCGTTTTGCAACCCGATGCGTCTTCAAATCTGACAGTTTCTTTGTTTGACAACAGTTCGTCGACATTTTGTGTTGCCCAATCAGGGATTTGTCGATTCAGAGTATTCGGCAGTGGCGGCGCAGTAGTGGTTGGTTCGCGCCAGCCCTCGTCCTTCAGTTTGTCGTCTGGCCGCTTTCTCGTTGATGGTACATCTGTATTTGGTGGGGATGTATATATTGAGCAGGGACTGGTGTTTTCCAGCAATTCCAGCAAGTTGTTGTTTTCAGATGCGGTGCGCACGGTATCCTTGTCTTCGGCTGGATTCGGCGCCACTTCTAGTCTGACTTCTAGCAGTTTGTCCGAGACGAACTTGTTAATCTGGACAAATTCTTCGAGCGTGATGTTGTCTTCATCTTCGCTGTCTATGTCGGACAACAACTCCAGATCCTCAGCGCTGTCGTCGAGCGGGCTGAACGTCTCATCCTCTTCTTCTTCGTATACGTCTTTGGACGGAAATGGTATCGTGCTGTTTGGAAGTGGCAGTCAGTCCAACGTTACAGCTCTTTACGTTGCCACAGACCGTCTGTTTTCGAATTCGATCATGTCTCGCTCGACTTCCGATTTGAGCATCACATCTTCTCCAGGACGCAGTGTTCTCGTAGGATTTGGGGGGGTGTTGAACGTCTCCGCTTCTGCGGCAAAAGTTCGCATAGGCTCTGGTGTGTCCAACCAAATCATCATGGGCTCAGACGTCTTGGAAATTGGAGGCGGGTCTGTTTTTGATGGCGTCGTCCGAGGCCAGCAGTTCCTTGCAGCATCTCGACTGTCCAATTATTCGTCAAATCTTGAAGACTACCGGTTGACGCTGTTGGACATGGTTTTGAACATTTCGACAATCATTTCTTCGCGTAGTCTAGTAATAGCTGGATCGGGGTCCGACTCCCTGGCAGCCACGTCTAGCATGCTGGTTCTAACAAATCAGCTGCATCGTGCTCAACTGAATGCATCTTTGCTATCGTTTGCAGATACCTTGCAATCCGTGCAGGTTTCCGTCGAGCGGGTGAGTGCGACGTCTTCCAGCAGTTCAGCTATCTTCACCTTCGATGGTTTCAGTGTGCATAACATTGTAACGAATCGAACTATGGTTGCCAACTCTCTTGGCGTGCAGACTGCTGATGTCTCAAGTGGACGTGTTTCGTTGTTGTCGTCTGGCTCTCTTCAGATGTCCTCAAACAGCAGCGCGTCTTCGATTTTAAATGATTCAGCTGTTGTCTTTTCGGGAAGCAATTATTCCGCGGTGTATGGCAAGGAGACGGTGCTATCTTCACCGGGAACGAACGCACGCATCTCTTCAAGCGCTGTTGCGATTTCTTCCGCCACGTATGCATCGTCGCTCTCTGCTGAAGGCTTGTCCACGGCCTTCATTTTCTCGCCAGGTTCGCGTCCGTTATCTCTTGTTCCGATGACTGGAATGGACGTGAATGTCAATTTATCCAGCTCCCTCTTTACTGTGTATTCTGGAACACGCAATTTGTTTTCTGTAGACGGCAATTTGCATACTATTTTTGTCAACGGCCCCATTTCCGATTCCTCATTGCAAAATGTATCGTCTGTAGTTTCGCTTACCACAGTTGGAGACGTTTTGCTTGAGGGCAGTATGTTTGCAACCGGAAACGTTTCGTTGCGAAGTTCATCGAGTAGAGTGTCAATTGGTGCTGTTTCGGGGCCGCTGGTTGAAGTCTCAAGCGAATTCCTGTCATTTTCCTTCGCTTCCGATCGCCTGCTTGCTTCCCGTTTTGGACTGATGGTTAGTGCGACTTCTGGGAATTCGACCATTTCGGGTGCCGGTATTTCAACACCTTCCGTCAGTTCTCCTTTGCTTACATCGAATGCTGCACAGGGTCTAACATTGCAGAGCTCTTCTTCTATTTCTGTATCTTTCAACCGGTCGTCGGCTTTCCAGATTAATTCAGCACTTTCGCTGTCGTATGACGCCTTGTCTCGTGGCATACTCAGCATTGGGACGAGCGACACCGTCCGCGTTGTTATTGGAAATTCCACTGCTTTCCTCTCCGGGCCAAGCTTCGCGCTTTCTGTGGGAGGAAATGTTTCTGTCATGAATGGTCTGTTTGTCGGAAATTCTTCTTTGCTCGAATCTGGCTCTCTAACAATGTCTGCTAACAGTTCCCGAGCACAGTTGACAGAGTCTGCACTCGGATTATATTCCACATCGGATAGTTCGTATTCTCAACTGCTTGCAAATCGTTTGGTCGTTTCGTCTACTTCATCGTCAACTACTGTTTCAGCGGACGGCCTTCTCGTGAACAAAATCTCCCCACAATCGAATCGCGTGCTGTCTGTAGATCTACTTTCGTCTCTCGGCATTGAGTTTTTATTCAATGCTTCATCGATGTACTCGACATTCCAATTGAATGATGCATTCACAGTTGCGCTGTTTTCTCGCACGATTGCGTTTGGAAGCGTGAATGCATCCGTAACTTCCAAATTCTTTGGCAACGTCGTCATTTCTGGTTCCATCAGCATTTCCGACTCGATCTATTTGAATTCGACTTTCGTAGTCGGATCTCAAAGCGCAAATACGACGATACAGCTCGACCAAATTCGTTTGCTGACACCCAGATCTCATCTTTCTCTCACCTCCGAAGGCATTTCACTCGGAAATGTTAGTTCCAATCTCGAAACGCTCATTACTGCCTCCCACATCTCTACTGCCTCGGTCATGGGATCTTCCTTTGCAAATCTTTCGATTCAAGCACAACCGCAAACGGATATCGTACTCTCGTCTCCATCTGGGCGGGTTGTGATTGGGTCGAGCGAGTTTGTTGTCGTGGATTTCCGTGATAACACGACGTCGCGTATGCGTGTTGGATCTGCGGATGCTCTGGCCGGGCTGGTCAACGTCAGCGCAGGTAATGAAGTGTTTTCGGTGGGCGGCGGAGTTGTTGTGGCTGGAGACCTCCGATCCGGTGGGTCTGTGCAGTTGCGAGGGCGAGACACCGTATTCTTTGATGTGACGAACACGGACGCAAGCGGACATTCCAGCCTGTTTTCTGCACGTCTTTACAACGGATCTTTGCTGTTGCGCGAGATTGGCAACGGAACTGTTGCAGATGAGACGATGTTGGTTACAGCACGAGAAATTCGAAAGGGTTCGATGGTGTTGAGCCCATCTGGATTGGTGAACGTGCGATTGGCGGCACCGTCGGAATCTGACCTTGTTGTCAGTTCTGCAGCAGGTCGTAGTGTGTTTGTCGTTTTGGCAGCGAAGGCCAATGCAAATGCGAACGTATCTGCAACGGACTCGGGAGTGTTTGATGTCGGATCGGGAATATTGGTCGTCAATGGAACAATGCAACGAGTGCTTGTGCGCGGGGAGGTCCCATCGACGCTCCGCAACGATGGTGACGTTTTGCGTGTGAATGGCTCTGTTGCAGTCGACGGATCGTTGCGTATGAGCGGAAGTGTTGTGTTGTTGGGCGACCAAGGCCAGTCTGTCGTGCAAGTCGGCTCGTTTGGAAGCGGCAATGGAACACGAATCGATTCTTCCGGACTGCAGATTGTGCAGCGCATTACTGCGAATTTGTCGTCGTGGTCGTGGTATTTAGCCGCAGATGCACGCAGTGTCACTGTTGGTGATGATGCCAGCGGCCGCCGCACTCGCCTTGACTCACAGAGCGTTGAAACTGGGACGTTGTTTGCGTCTGCTGGACAGTCGCTTGTTCTGAAGTCCAGTGCTGATCACGATGTTGTGGTGTCACTTGTTCGCAATGCATCTGAGTCGCGGTTTGTTATTGAAGGTTCTTCTGGCGTGCTCCTGACGGCAAATGGTTCTTCCGGTGTTGTGCGTATTGGAGGAGACTTGACGGACAGTGGCATTTTGCTTGGCGGTTACAATGCTCGTTTTGGCGTTGTGGGCAATGTAGGAGTTGAAGGCAGCATCCGCGTACGTGATGATGTTGTCATTGCATCCGCTGGCGGCGCAGTTCGCGTTGGTGCGAATGGAACCGCAGGACCGTCTACTTCAATGGTGGCAGGAGGACTAACAGTGTCTGTTGATGGGGTGGTTCGAGCGAACGTGTCTGCTGCAGGAATCAGCATGTTGGGAAGCGACGGAAGTACCTCGGCTGTGTCGTCGTCAACAGTGCAAGTTTCCACGGTTCGTGCGGATACTGTAATTGCACGAAATGGAACGTCTGGGTTGGTGATTGCAGGAGGATCCGCGGGAGATGTGACGATCGACGTTGTGCAGAATCATAGCGTTGCAGTTGGTGCGGGTGCGTTACGCGTGTGGCGCGATGTTTCGTTTGCGAATATCAAGATGTCGGAAGATGACATGGTCCGCTTCACTGTGGGAAATGTTTCTGGTACATCGCTGTATTCTGCGACTCGTCACATGGTTGGTATTTCAGGATCTGTGCTGATCGGCGGCGACCTGCAGATTGGCGCTGCCTTTTCTGTCAATGCCTCGAGCGGTATTGTGTCGATTCTCTCGGATACTAGTGTTGTGTCTTTGAGTTCGAGCATTCTTGCTATGACCTCGTCTTTATCCAACCAATCTATTGCCGTATCCGCGTCCGGTTTGGTGCTGGTGAGCCCGCAGAGTATTGCTCGTCTAGACAGTTCTGCGCTGCAGATTTCATTAGTGCGCGGGGTTGACAATTCGTCACTGACTCTTTCTACTCGGAACGGCGGCAATGTAGTTGTTGAATTGGGTGCTTTGACCATGGACAACAATCAAGGATCTCTGCTTGTCGGAGATTCGTTGCTCACTGTTTCGTCAACACGTTCGTTTGTTGTGGGATCAATGCAGAAGCCTGTATCGTCCTTCTTCTATGGATCCACGTTGTTTGATGGCAGCGTGACTTTTGCCTCTGCTGTTCAACTTGGTAATGCTTCGTCACTTGTATTTGGCAGCGGTAGCGACTATTCCAGACTTGATGTTTCACGTGCGTTGTTTGTGTCGGGTAATCACACCAGTTTGCTTACGAACGCCGCATTGTCGTTTGGAGAAGGCAATAGCACGGGCACCATTGTGTCAAATGGACTCATTTTGACGGGTGTTCTCTCTTCATTTGTGAACAGTTCATTGGATCTTCGTTCTGTGAACGGCACCATTTCTGTGTCACTAGGTGCTAGTGGCGTGTTTGCGGTGTCCGGAAACTCGTTTTCAGTGAATGCTGTATCCAAGTTGATATCATTGTCTGGAGGCGCAAGCGGATTGCATGCATTCTCGTCTGCTGCGGATCGATTGTCCGTCAATGGAAACATTCTGTTACAAGGGGAATTTATTTCTTCGGGATCTGCACGGTTGGTTGGTGCGTCACAGGTGCTGTCTGTTGAAGATGCGTCTATGAACAGTTCGGTCGTTGTTTCAGCGACGGGGTTGAGAATGTCGAGCAACTATAGTGGTGGTGTGTACGCTTTGTCGGTTTTGCAAGCAGATTCGTTGACCATCGACACGACTATTGTTTCTCGGACTGGTGTTGTTACAAGCAAATTATCCTCGCCGTCCGGGACCGATCTTCTTGTGCAGATTCCGGATAGTCATGTCATGAAGGTCGCATTTGGTAATGGAACAGTGGCCGGTATTTCTGGAAGTTTTATTGTGGGTGCTGATCGCCTTGTTGTCAATGAAACTGAAGGGTTGGTTCGTGTTGGTCAGAGCAGCATGAATGCAGGTACGTACAGCGTATTGCGGGCACATGCATTTAGAGTCTCGGGTAATTCCAGTTTCATGGATGATTCGGAAGTTCTCGGCTCGTTGACACTGCCATCTAGTGGTTCAGTGTTGCGCGTAGGCTCCAACTCTTCTGTGACGACTGACATCAAGATGTCGGGTATCGCTGTATCGGGAGTCGATGCGTCTGGTACGATTGTTCGCAGCTTCATGGGTGCAAATGGGTACTCCGTTGTTGGTGCATCGGGTTCTTCCTCAGTTCTATCTTCGTCTGGCTTAGTTTCGAGTCGTGTCGGACCTCTTTCGGGGTCTGATTTTGAGATCGGCATGATTCAAAACGCAACCATGAAGATTCTTCTTGGCAACAGTTCTGTTGGTGGTGGCGACTTCTCTATCTTGAGTGGGAACAACTCCTTGTTATCAGTCAGTGGGTATCAAAATCGCATTGTCATTGGACATCCATTGGGGTCCGATGCGAACCAGGCGTCTGTGTTGTCTGTTGCTGGAGTGTCTGTGTTTGATGGTGACGTACTGTTGTCACACAATATGCAATTAACGGCGTCCGCTGGAGCTATTACCGTTGGTAATGTGACTTCGGGAGTGTTCTCAGTTGTTCGACCTACGTTTGTTCGTTTGACTTTTGGACCAACAGTCGGGCAGTTGGAATCTGGAATGTTGAGTTTTATGTCTGATGGTCAGTCGTCGTCATTAAATGCATCTCTTGCAAGTGTGGACACAGCAGCGGTCATGATGATTCGAAACAGGAACACTAGCGGTTTGTCGATATTGGCAGATTCGAATACAGACGTGTCTGTGGTTTTGGGTACCAACAGCACGTTCAGCGTGGCATCGAATGTGTTGCGAGCATTCCAGCATTCTGGAGTGCGGTCGGTTGTGCATGTCGGTCGTCTGATGCAAGGCGCTACATTGTGTGTATCGAACCGCTCCGTCTGCGATTCACCGATCGCGGGCGAGGAGTTTGCGATTTCGGTGGATGGTGGTTTATATGCATCCCGGACATTGCGAATTGGTGCCACGGTGGATGTCGATGGTACCTTGGGTTCTTTGTCTTCTACGATTGGGTACAATAAGACAGTCATGAGCGCAGCTGGTTTGGTCGTTGCCGATCTGAATCGATCGCGTTCCGTTGTCATGGACAGTGCGTCGGTCATAGTGCGTGGGCCAAGTGACGCGTCGTTGCTGACATCGACGTATTTGCGAACCTCGACAGTCATCGCTGCAATTGGTCGAAACTTGACCGTTGTTCCGTCGGATTTGGCAGATGTTGTGGTTGACCTTTCTTCTGGTACGTCACGGTTTATCGTGGGTTCCGAGATGATTGTGTCGCCTTCGATGTCACTGGTTGAGATAGGATCAAGTGGGAGAATTGCCGGTGCAGTTAATCTTGCAGTTTCTGGAAATGCCACGATTCGCGGTGGTCTTCAGATTTCGTCGCGTGTAGAGATTGCTGAGGAGTTGCGCATTACGGACGCTTACTCAAGCGGAGTCTTGTCAGCGACTGCTCATCGTTTGCTGGCTCAGAATAGTTCTGGAAGCGCTTCCTTGTCCGCTGATGGTATTCTGGTTACTGCTGGAGGTAACGGATCGTTATCGACGAGTGTTATGGCGGGCGTTGTGTCAACTGCCACCATTCTTGGCGTTACTGGTAGCGATCTTACCGTGTCTTCTGTGACGAACACATCACTTTGGCTTCTTAGTCCATCTGGACGGGTTGTGATTGGGTCGAGCGAGTTTGTTGTCGTGGATTTCCGTGATAACACGACGTCGCGTATGCGTGTTGGATCTGCGGATGCTCTGGCCGGGCTGGTCAACGTCAGCGCAGGTAATGAAGTGTTTTCGGTGGGCGGCGGAGTTGTTGTGGCTGGAGACCTCCGATCCGGTGGGTCTGTGCAGTTGCGAGGGCGAGACACCGTATTCTTTGATGTGACGAACACGGACGCAAGCGGACATTCCAGCCTGTTTTCTGCACGTCTTTACAACGGATCTTTGCTGTTGCGCGAGATTGGCAACGGAACTGTTGCAGATGAGACGATGTTGGTTACAGCACGAGAAATTCGAAAGGGTTCGATGGTGTTGAGCCCATCTGGATTGGTGAACGTGCGATTGGCGGCACCGTCGGAATCTGACCTTGTTGTCAGTTCTGCAGCAGGTCGTAGTGTGTTTGTCGTTTTGGCAGCGAAGGCCAATGCAAATGCGAACGTATCTGCAACGGACTCGGGAGTGTTTGATGTCGGATCGGGAATATTGGTCGTCAATGGAACAATGCAACGAGTGCTTGTGCGCGGGGAGGTCCCATCGACGCTCCGCAACGATGGTGACGTTTTGCGTGTGAATGGCTCTGTTGCAGTCGACGGATCGTTGCGTATGAGCGGAAGTGTTGTGTTGTTGGGCGACCAAGGCCAGTCTGTCGTGCAAGTCGGCTCGTTTGGAAGCGGCAATGGAACACGAATCGATTCTTCCGGACTGCAGATTGTGCAGCGCATTACTGCGAATTTGTCGTCGTGGTCGTGGTATTTAGCCGCAGATGCACGCAGTGTCACTGTTGGTGATGATGCCAGCGGCCGCCGCACTCGCCTTGACTCACAGAGCGTTGAAACTGGGACGTTGTTTGCGTCTGCTGGACAGTCGCTTGTTCTGAAGTCCAGTGCTGATCACGATGTTGTGGTGTCACTTGTTCGCAATGCATCTGAGTCGCGGTTTGTTATTGAAGGTTCTTCTGGCGTGCTCCTGACGGCAAATGGTTCTTCCGGTGTTGTGCGTATTGGAGGAGACTTGACGGACAGTGGCATTTTGCTTGGCGGTTACAATGCTCGTTTTGGCGTTGTGGGCAATGTAGGAGTTGAAGGCAGCATCCGCGTACGTGATGATGTTGTCATTGCATCCGCTGGCGGCGCAGTTCGCGTTGGTGCGAATGGAACCGCAGGACCGTCTACTTCAATGGTGGCAGGAGGACTAACAGTGTCTGTTGATGGGGTGGTTCGAGCGAACGTGTCTGCTGCAGGAATCAGCATGTTGGGAAGCGACGGAAGTACCTCGGCTGTGTCGTCGTCAACAGTGCAAGTTTCCACGGTTCGTGCGGATACTGTAATTGCACGAAATGGAACGTCTGGGTTGGTGATTGCAGGAGGATCCGCGGGAGATGTGACGATCGACGTTGTGCAGAATCATAGCGTTGCAGTTGGTGCGGGTGCGTTACGCGTGTGGCGCGATGTTTCGTTTGCGAATATCAAGATGTCGGAAGATGACATGGTCCGCTTCACTGTGGGAAATGTTTCTGGTACATCGCTGTATTCTGCGACTCGTCACATGGTTGGTATTTCAGGATCTGTGCTGATCGGCGGCGACCTGCAGATTGGCGCTGCCTTTTCTGTCAATGCCTCGAGCGGTATCGTGGCTGTTGTCTCTGCTGGGGACAGTTTGGTGCTGACTTCCTCTGGATTGTCTGTCGCTTCTGTGCCGACTGCTGCTTTACTTGATGTGTCATCGTCGGCTCTGCGGTTTACGAATGGAAATGCTTCCACTGTCGTTTCCAGTTATGCTGTGTCCACTGCTCGGCTTACGGCTCCAGTTAATGGTTCTCTATCTATTTCCAGTGGTTCGGATGTGTCTGTGAATTTTGGCTCCTCTTCCGGATTTACCGTATTGTCTGCGAATCAGCTCTACGTGAATGCTTCTGTGGTTTCTGTTGCTCGAACTGTGTTTGATGTAGACTCTGCCAACGTTTCCTTTGGCGGTTTTGTTTATGCACCGACGGGTCTGCAATTTGGAAAAGGGCTATATTCCTCAGAGCCGTCATCGGAATTTGTCATGTCGTCGGCCGGCAGATCGGTTTCTGTCACCTATGGTGGCATTTCGTTAAGTTCCAGTGGATTGATGTCCACTCTTATGTTGAACAGCAGTGCGCTGATGTTTTCTTTGAATAATTCGTTTGTTAGACTGTCTGCAACGTCAATTTCTACTCCAGCTGTTTTTTCAGCCGATGGTATTCTCTCTATTTCTGGTCTTGCAGTTTTTAATGAGTCTTCGAAGTCAGTACGGATCGGCACAGCATCTGGTTTGTTGGTGGATGATGCTAACTCATTTTCGAGTTTGGGAGGGCTTGTCAACGTCAATGCCACTCGAGGTTCAGTGTCAATCGGCAAGGTTGAGCCGGATCCAACAAAGATGTTGTACGTGAAGGGCGATACTCTTATCGAGGGTTCATTGTTTATGACGGGATTGCTGGATTTCTCTTTGCCTGGTGCAGGCATGTCATTTGGTGGTAATGGCACTCGCTACAGTTCGTTGGATGATTCCAAATTGCGTCTTGTTGATGGTGGTTATGAATCCGTTATGACTGCGGATTCCCTGACTTTCCGCAATGGGTCATTTGCGGTGTCATACTTGTCCCATGGCACAATGAGTGTGCCTCGGATTATCTCGTTGGAGTCCGTAACATCTGGTACGAGCTTTACTTTGAATCTGAACTCAACTCAATCGGCTGTAATTTCACTTCCTGTTCGTGATTCTTTGATATTCCGGGGTTCTTCCAACTCCTCTGTTTTCGAACTCCGCGGTCCAACCTTGTCAGATGCGCGTTCACAAGTTCAGTTTGGGTCGTCTCCATCTGATGTATCGGTGTTCGTTGGATTCAATCAGTCGTCTTCTGAAGTGAACGCGTCGACTTTGTCGCTGGCTGTCGGGGGTAGTTCTCTCTTCTATTCAAATATGTCGATCTTTGGAGACGTCTTCATCAATGGATCCAAGACATTAAGAATATCTTCTTCCGGAAATATGGTGTCGCTGGATCGCTCCCGGCTGACGATGGTGAGCCCAGGATCCTCATCCGTTCTGTCTGGATCTTCATTGTCTGTGACAAATTCCTTCCAAACATCAATAGTTTCTCCTGGGTCAATTGAAACACCCTCTATGAGTTCTCCATTATGGTATTCTGCTTCATCTATGTCATTGTCTGCAGCAACAAACATCACCGTTGTGATTGGTGCTCAGACATACGCTGTTCTTGGAGTTGATAATGTGTTTGATTTCCGGAAAGATGTACGTTTGGGCACACAGTTGTTGAATTTTGCGGGAACATCGACAAATATTGATATTTCGCACACCAGCATGTCGCTGACTTCTGGGTCGAAAACGTCTCGGTTGCGAGCAGCTGACCTGACTGTAGATTTGATTGGAGCGTCCAGATTGGTCAGTCGATCGCTAGACACGACAATTGCGTCCGTTGTTCTCGGAGATCGTTTCGTAGCCATTGGATCTTCCGCTGTCGCGTCATCATACGCCGACGATCAAATAGTCTTGCTGGCTCCATCGATCAACCTGCGTCATCCGTCTAGCGGTTCTACAAATGTTACGGTTGGCGGTGCATTGACTGTTCTTGGACCTGCAGTATTTACAGCGGGATTCAATTTGCAAGGTGGATTGTTGGTTGGGGACATGTCTCTTCAGCCGTCATTCATTTCAATAACAAACTCCTCTCTTTCTTCGAGGCTGGATGCGAACAAGATCTATTTCAGTGACAATGTGCGCACTTCCAGATTGGATGTTAGCGGACTGGACACTCCTTCAGTCGTCTCAACGTATCTTGGATCCTCTACGTCGTTGCAAATCGCGGCGCAGTCAAGCATCCGACTTGATGTGACCTCCGGAAATATCTCGCTTCTTGAAAACACTGTCATCTCCAATTCTACTCTCAGGTTTGGGTCGACTTCCGCTTCGTTCATTTTGGACATTCGTGCATCCACTTCGTTCCGTGGCTCTGTATCGACAGTATTGCCGGTTTCTAGCTCGTTCTCTGTGAGTTCTGATGTCGAATCCATCTTTACAGTTGAATCGTCCGGCAATGCTTCTCGTGTGGTATTTTCAAACGGTAGCCGTCCTCTGTCTGTTTTTGTGGGGTCTGCAGGCCAGTTCATTCCACAAGGTTTCCGCAGCGGAACGTCGTTTGCTGTTGATGGGTACACGCAATTGTCGGGTGCATTGGTGTCTGTCCTCACTGACGTCGAAATTGGTGCATCCAACATGATTCGCATTGGACAGGGACTTAATGTTTCGCAGAATCTGTTGTCTCTTTCACATTCAGGTTCGTCTGTTTTACTGTCCAGCAAATCGGCTGTGTTTGCATCATCTGCTGGATCAACTGTTGTGAACTCGAGCCATGTGGTGGCGACGAATGTGATCGCAGAGTCGGTTTCACTTTCCTCCAGAATCGCAATTTTGAACAATAGTGAAAGCATTGATGTTTCCGCTCGTGAAGTGTCTGTGTCCACTGTGAACAGTTCTTCTACGTTGACAGCGTCTCAATTGGTGTTTGTTTCAAATGGAGGATCTGTGTCTTCGCTTTCGTCCTCGGCACTTCTTGTTGGGTCTGCAAACATCACTTTGCTTCGTGCACAGCAGATTTTGGGGTATGATGCGGGCTTGGAACTTCGTCCTGCTGCAGGTTCCGCATTGAGACTGTTTGTTGACGATTCTGTGACAGCTGTTATTGGTAATCTGGTTTCTGATCTTTTGCGTGTCTCACAGAATGGATCCCAGTCCCTCTTTAGTTTTTCCAGCGGATCATTGTTGCGGCTCGGTGATATCAGCAGTTCTCTGAAATCACACAGGTTTGCTAACGGTTCATCAATGCAGGTTAGCGGTTCAGTACTTATCGGATCGTCCTTATTCATTTCGGGCGATGTCGAATTGAATTCTACGTCATCCTTGCAGCTTGGCGACCTCAGCCTGCGCTCTGGACTGCTAAGCGCATCGAGCAACGGCAGATCAAGCGTGGTGAGCTCTTCTATGGTGAATGTGTCTTCGGGAATGAGTTTTTCGGCGATTATGGATGATTCGGTTTGGACACCTCGTGTTCGAGCGTCCACCAAGCTAGTGTTGTTAGCTCCCGAGGTGGTTGTGACAGATGGTGTGACCGACTTCATTTCTGCCACTTCGTCCAGAGTCCAAATTTTGCAGTATGTCCGTGTGCAGCACACGTCAGGACTGACGGTTGCTTCAGACTTGATCGGTACCTACAAGGTCGATGTAACTCCGTATCAATTGTCTCTCACGATGCCGGGCAAAGTGACAACGTTGACTCCGACGTCTGTGACAACAACGAGCTTTATCGGATCCGGTGTGCAGTCGCTCGTCGGCGGCGCCGTTGTTGATATGAATTCGAATTCCATGGTATTGCGAACATCTACACTTTCTATTTCGCCTGCTACGGATGAAATCGTTGTTCACGCGCCAGGCGGTTTGCGCATTGGGGTTTCATCGTCTTTCCAGACAAATACCACTATTTTCGGAAACTTGGAAGTCAAGTCTTCGCTGTCCATTGGCCAAGACTTGACACTTGGTCAAAATGCCAGACTCGCTGTTGGATCTGTGAAGCTGGATACGGATACGATTTCAAGTGTTGTTGGTTCGAAGAACTTTTCACTTTCTGCAACTGGCATTCGGTTTGTAGATGCTGGTAATTCATCTGTTCTGTCATCGATGTCGTTGACAACCGGATCTGTTATCAGTTCCGTTCTTTCATCTCATGATAATTTGAACATACGATCGGATGCTGCCGTCATTCTGCAGAACGGTTTGATGCGTGTGGCTGCGTCAGCGGTGGGGTTGTCGTTGAGCGCGGTTCCTAGATCGTCAAGCACTTCGATATTGAATGTTGAAGGGAACTCGACATTCTACGGTTCCGTATCGATTGATGTTGCTGTTGGTGAGTCGATGTCTCTTTCGTCAAACGGATCCGTTTTCGTCTCCATGTCTGCATCGCGAACGTTCATTGGCAATGCCCTGGTCCTCGGGTCAGCCTCTTCGTCGACAGCTGCGACAATTTTGTCAGTTGGCGGAGTATCGGAGTTCTTTGATGATGTGGTGTTCTCCAAGAGCGTGAACTTCTCGAGCTTGTCGTCCCGGATTGTCATTGGTAACCAGTCACTTGGATCGGAGTTGTCTGCCAGTGGATTGCAAATCCTCGGAAATGGCTCTCTTGTAGTGTCCAGCAGGGAGATTGCGATCACGGATGGTTTGCAACGAACGACGGTTTCGGCCTCTGGATTGGTGAGTACTGGCAGCATCGATGCTGTGTCGGCATTGCTCCGCAGCTTGATTGTGTCGGTTGAAAACTCGTCGGTCCGTGTGCAGCCGAGTGGCTTGATCGTCTCCGATTCGATGTCATCTCTCGAGGTTTCTGCTTCTGCTCTACGTTTGCAATCACAAACGTCTGAGTCTAGTATTACGTCTTCAAGTATCACTTCATTGTTGCTGAATTCGACATCCGTTGTTACCTCGTCGATTGTCGGAAAGAACTCGTCTGACTTGGTACTGAGTCCGTCACAGGGTAAGCGCCTTGTGCTGTCTTTGGATGTTTCTTCCAGTCAGCAAATGGTGATTGGCACGGTAGCGCATCCAATTATTGACATTGTGTCGCAGAATGCGTCTTCTGATCCTTTAGTAAGACTTGGTGGAACAACGTACGTGAGCTTGGGGCGATCGCAATCCATTGGCAATCTCTCGAGTGTTGCTGGAATGGCTTTTGTTGTTGATGGGTTGTCAATGTTTGCGCAGAATGTGTCGCTTTCTGCGACATTACGCGCTAGTCCAGGCTCTGCCCTTGTTGCCGACGCTTTGTCTGGATCCAGTATAAGAGTTGGAGATGGAGCTGTTTTCTTGAGCTCAACAACCAACAAGTTCGCTTCGTTGGACTCTTCGCTTTTGAATATGAGCTCGCCTACAAGCTGGTCAGCAATGAGCGCATCGTCTATCACGACGCAGTCTGTGATTGTCCCGTCAATCTCATCTTCTGCATCTTCACTGAGTATTGAATCTACGAACGTGTTGATTCGATCGGGATTCACGACGGTTATGTCATTCACGACTTCTACCGTTGACGTGTTTGCGAACATCGCTATGGGATCCAAGAAGATTAGCTTCCTCAGTACTGATACTTCCAAGAGTATTTCTGTGGAAGCCGATACAGGCATTTCGGTTACAAGTGGTATTTCCACCTCCGCTATTACTGGATTTGCAGTTACCACAGCGACCTTGAAGACGTCGAGTGTGCAGAGTGTTCTTGCATCGTCTGTTGCTCTGTCATTTAGTGCTGATTCTATCTTGCTGTCGACTGTTGGCGGTACTGTCCCGTCTACAACAGCGTCTTCGCTGTTTGTGACCACTCCAGGCGGAGTGTACATTGGTACGAGTTCCTCAAAATCGAATATGACAATTGAGGGTTCGCTGCGTGTGACGGGTTCCCTGGATCTTGCGGGTAGCTTGAGCTTGTCTCAGTTGGCGAGTTTCGCAATTGGTCAGGTTCGTATGGCTTCGACGTCTGTTAGTGTAGTAGATGGCAATTCGTCGTCTGTTGTGAATTCGACCCACGTGGTTGTCGGTACTATTGGCAGTGCGACGACTGTGAGTTCGCAGTCGTTGTCGACTCGCGATGTGTATGTCGAGCGATTGCTGCCGCTGAGGGCTTCGACAAATCTGACTGTCGCGGTCTCTGGAAGCGAGTGGTTCTCTGTTGGTCAGCAACTTATGGTTCCTGCTTCGGGAGCCGTTCTTATCGGTGCTTCTCCGCTTTCCCCGTCTGAGGGTGAATCTTTGAGCGTTGTCGGCGCACTAGTCTCTCGTCGGCTATCCGTTCTGGATTCGACAAGTGTTTCTGTCAACTTTGGTCTTTTGTCGGATCCTGTGTTCTCTGTTTCTTCGAATGCCAGTGGTGACGTGGACTTTGTCCGGGTTGGAAAGGGTTCTCGTTTGTCAGTTCTTTCTCTTGGTTCTACTTCGTCTTTGGAAACTTTGTATTCTTCCTCACAGTTTGGTATCTATTCATCTCGTGGTGTTGTTGTCGGGAATGATTCTGTTGTCCTTGGTGATTTAGTGTTAGGCGGTTCGAACAGTGCAATCAAGTTTGCGTCTGGGGTTTCGTCCTTTGTTTTGTCTGGTTCGGTTTTGTCGTTGTCGGATTCTGGTGCAAACAGCGTCATTCTATTGGATTCTTCTGGCTTGAAATTTGTCTCAAACAACAATGTTTCGTTTTTCAACTCATCTGGTTTGTCTTCCCCGTCAATCTCGACAAATCGACTCGTGTCTCGTTCTGAATCCTTGTCGATTTCTGCGTCCCAGCTATCTCTTGCCTCCACCAGTCGTATGAGCTTCAATTCCGTTGTCTCAATTGCGGGATCCACGGTGGAGGTTTCCTCTGGATCGATGTTATACATTGGTAATTCGAGCAACTTCGCTGCATCTGGTGAATCCTTCGTTGTGGACGGTCGTTCCAGATTTTCTGGTAATGTTTCGTTTGTGTCGAGCACTGTGTCACTCCTGAGTGACTCTTCATTCGTGCTGTCGTCTGGATCGTTGGCGACCTCCGTGTTAGCCGGGTCCGTTTATGTTTCCGGTCCCTTGGGAAGTACTTCTGTTTCTGGTGCTAGCTGTGCTCTTGTTTCGGCTGATGGACTGTCGCAGACCACGTTGTCTCCATCACTTTTGACATCGTCCGAGGTACGTGCTTCGCGGGTCTTCGTATCGGAGTCACTGTCGTCGGTTGCGTCCGATCTTCAACTGCGGCCTGCGAATTCGTCGTTCGGAGTGATGGTTGATGTGGCATCTCCTGGGCAGTTCTTCGCTGTTGGAAATTCTTCTGCCGTTGGATTCTCCGTTTCTACCGTGTTGAATGGGCATGTCGTGCAAATGGGAAGCACAGGAAGTCGAATCCAGTTCCGAGTCGGAAATGTCTCTGCAGCTGTTTTCAGCCCTGTTTCTACCACGTCTGCTTCATTTGTCTCGGAAGGTTCTTCAGTTCTGGGTGGAAGTGTTTCTATTTTGGGTTCTGCTTATATTCGTGGCGCAGGTCGAAGCCTGTTTGTTGGGGATACTGATGAATCGGGCATCCATGTTTCCGTTGCGGGGTCATCGATCCAACTGCTGGATGGCAGCGTGCCTGCCGTTTCGGCGCAGTTGCTGCGTGATCGGCTAGCCTTTACGAATGGCAATGGGTTTACTTCTCAGCTGGATGCCCGGCAACTTAATGTTTCTACCATTGTGAGTTCTTGGTTGTCTGGATCGCCGACGGCTTCGCTGAACATCTCTACTGGTTCCGCACAGAATATGTTCTTAACTTCGGACTCTGGCTTCCTTTCTATGGTCGTTGGCAGCATTCCGCGGTTTGGGGTTTCCTCTTCGCGAGTTCATGTGCAGCACTCGTTGCTTGTTGACGGCAGAGGTACGTTCACATCTGGCATTTCTGTGCCGGCTGAAGCTGGCATTTCTGTTTCGGACAGTTCGACATACTCTCTGGGAATTTTCCCGTCAAACGTAACCATCCGCGACTCCACAGCGCCCAGTAAGCGTTTGGAACTGTCGGTGGCGTCTGGCCTGTCGATTCAAGATTCTGCATCTTCGAGCATTGCAAGAGTCACCGCAGATTCAGTTCTCGTCAATCGTGTGTTTACGAATAACATTACTGCGAATAGCACGAACATGTTCGTTATGGATGTTTCTGCATCGTCTGGTATGACTCTGTCATTAGGCAGCAGTTCGCGCTTCTCTGTATCGTCCGGTGCCTTTGTCCCGCTTGCAGTTGACGCTTCAGTTGTCACTGTAAACACAACTCGCGGGCTGTATGTGGGATCTGCTTCGGCATCGGTGCCAGGGCTTTCTGGCGCAGAGCGATTGATAGTGTCAGGGGATGTGGTTGTCACTGGAACATTTGATGCTCGTGGAGGACTGAAACTTGTCGGTCTGAATAACTCTCTCTCTGTGGGGGATACGACAATTGTGCAAGAAAGGATTGTTGTCGAAACGTCTGGACAAGGTCGATCAACCATTACTGCGGGTAAGATGTCCTTGGTGAATGACACGTTCTCCTCGGTGCTGACTGCGGGGGCTGGCCAAGTTCTCCGTCTCGGATCCTCTTCCAATCCTGTTCTGACCGTTACTGCTGGCTTGAATTCTCGAGATGTTGTTGCTGTGTCGGCTGCAGGATCCCTCGTCGTTGGCGGACCTGTCGACGGTACTGATTTGTACAATGCTTCCGTGCATGTTTTGGCCGTTGACGGACCTTCGTGGTTTGGTCTCGGAGGTCTCACGATTGCCGGGGACATCTCAATGCTGAACGTGTCAAACAAGTTGCGGTTCGGAACGGGATCGGAAACTCTGACTGTGGACCGCAGTGGTATTTCTGTGGTGGCTGGTTCGTTGTCCTCTGTTCATTCTTCTTCAAGTCTTTCTTTTTCTTCGACTTCCACGAGTTCTCACGTGGATTCCGTTGAGGTAATCTTCTCTTCTTCTACGTCGCAGTCTTCTTTGTCTGCATCCAATGTTTCGAGTCCTTTGTTGCTGGCGGATTTGGTTTCTTCTCGTTCTTCTATTCTTTCGATTAATGCTTCCAATGCGGTTCAAATCGGTGCTTCAAGCTCTGGAAGTGTGTCGTTGTTCGGAGACAATCTGTTCGTGCAGTCACATCAGGTTTCCATGAATCCGAGCAATGGAGTTTTGATTGGTTCATCGTCATCAGGTCGATCATCTGAAGTACTGGTTGTGGATGGTAATGCACTGTTCAAATCAAATGTCAGCTTCTTGGCAGGGATCGTGTCAGGAAACAGCAGCGGATTTGGTAGTTTGTCTCAATCTGGACTGCGAGTCGTGGATGGCGGTTCTTCGGCGACTCTGTCTGCGTCCACTCTGAGTGTTTCGACTGTTGTTTCCTCCAAGCTCGACCTCTCGTCCTTGGCGTCAGACATGCAGTTCCTGGTGAACACGTCTCAGTCGGTTGTGTTCCTTTCCGATTTTGTTCGTATCTTTAATGGCCCATCCCGTCGAACGTTTTTGCTTGGTGGTACCCCTACGTTGTTTTCGAGCACTGCTCACACGTTTGGAGTAGTGGGTGATTCCGTGTTCCAAGGTTCGATTACTGTTGCAGATTCCACTGGGTCCTTCTTCTTGTCTGGTGGACTGATGAGGTCTGGCAGTTACAACTTGTCTCGTACGGATATTCTCAATGCTTCAATCTCCTCTGTCACGCCCACCGGATCAACGACGATTTCTGGCCCGTCTCTCATGGTGTCGGATGTGTTCCCTGGATCGAGCGTCAACATTTCCTCGTCTGCTATTCGCGTTGGACGGTCTGATTCTGCGAACACTGCATCGTTAACGTCTGACGGGTTGAGTGTTTCTAATGGGTCGTTTACGTCCGTTGTGACACGCGATCGCATTGAAACTTCTACGCTCCTCGGTCCGTCTGCGTTGACCATCACCACATCGGGATCGAGCAATATTGACATTTCCTCTGGCAATCGGGTTACCGTTGCTTCTGGATCGTCGAAGCTTACCGTTGCGAGTGCCTCGGGTGTGCAAGTCGAGGGAGCGTTTGTGTCCAAGATTTCCAGTGGCCAATCGGTGTCATTCGAAGTTGTTTCGTCCACCAAGAAGTTGACGTTCAATGGTGATGTCCTCAAGCTCGAGAAGAATCCTTCTACGTATTCAGAGCTGGAAGCAGGATTGTTGACAACGACGGCTGTGAGTGTTTCCAATATCTATCCATTATCAGGCAGCGCTCCGGTTTTGGTTACCGCTTCAGCGAGTTCGACATTGGACCCGAATCTGGGCATTCTGTACCCAGTCTTTGCTTCCGTTGGAGTGTTCGCATTCCAAGGCAACGGCCGTGTCGCTGGAAATGTCACCGTTTCTGCCGTTGGATCTACAAAGTCTCTGTTGCTGTCCGACAGCCTTATTACGATTTCTAATACTGCGTCGTCAACCTCGGCTACCCTGTCCAGTTCAGTGTTTAACTTCAATTCTGTCTTCGTCCTCAGTCCCACGATGGTCACCATCGGAAAGGATGCGACCAGCACGTATTTGTCGATCAATGGGTTGGTGAATGAAACAGTTGGTTGCTTTGCTGACGTGCCGAATGCGAAATGCCTGTATGTGAACATCAATGGAGTGCAACGGACGTTGCTGTATGTGTAAATGCATTTTTCTTGTATTGTCATTTGTGCTCCTGTGCTCCTTCTTTATCATCGACATTATTGACCATCACCTCTGCTTGGATAGACAGAACCAAAGAGTTCCACGTCCAAAATACTGATGATTCGCATCACCGCAGGAAACTGGATTCGGAACGACTGAAATACTGGAGACGGTGCAGGGGAGGAAACGGACAACGCTGGAAGAGAGCATTTCAGCAATACAATGCAAGGAACAGATTCAAAAACGTCCTCGTCAGCGTATTCGTGAATCCGCTCAAGGTCTGCCGAGCGCATCGGTGTTCGGAGGGCTGCTGCGTTCTTCTTACAGAAAGGAGAGCCCGGATTCACGGAACCACGGCCGTTCACGTCGATGCTGCGCACATCCGTCACTACTTCCAGCGGTACCGAGGACGGTTCGGAAAATTTGCTGGAAGCGCAGCCGAAGCATCTGACGCTCGACGACTTTAATCTGCGAGCATGACCGCTGGGAAGGATCAGAGCAACGGACTGAACAGAGACGCAAACAGAAGAAAACGTAAGGTCCAGCGTGATGGCAGATGCCAGGATCGCCGCAGAGGCTCGTAGGACAACGCAAGAGTCCCATCGGCCGTCAGACAGCATTGCAATATGCCCGTCACAGACCAGTGTCGCAGGAGTGTGGAAACCCACAATTCCAGTAATGTTCGGGTTCCTCCACAGGCCGTCCTCTCGCTTTTGCAAAGACGCGCCAGTACTGTTTCCGCCGTAAGAATACTTAAAAGCGGAGGGACTTCGCAAAGACAGCTGCGTAGCCAGGTCACTCCGGGTGTTGTGGAGTGCACATACAGACAGCGAAGGATCCGTGTAATTTCCAAGTTCATGTAGGATTCCAGAAAGCGGTTCGCAAAGTTCGCTTTCTTCGAGTATTTTGGAAAACAGCAACTGGGAATCAAAGCTGCTAGATAGAGATGCGGTTTCAACGGCATCCGCACTGCGTTTGGCTTGCTTCAGGAGCTTGCGAGATGCTGCGGAAACGGAGATCTCTGGATGGTGTTCCACGGGACCCTGGAAGCTCCCCGACATGGAAAGCACTGCCGGAGACAAGAAATCCGAAACAGAAGCATCATCATCATCATCAACAACAACAACACTGTCATCACTGTCATCACTGTCATCTTGCCGTTGTCCTTCTTCTTGTTCCTGTTCCTGTTCCTGTTCCTGTTCCTGTTCCTGTTCCTGTTCCTGTTCCTGTTCCTGTTCCTGTTCCTGTTCCTGTTCCTGTTCCTGTTCCTGTTCCTGTTCCTGTTCCTGTTCCTGTTCCTGTTCCTGTTCCTGTTCTTGTCCATTTTGTTGTTGTTTGTGAGCATGGTTTCGAGTGGATGCGGAGCCTGCTTCGAGCTTACGAGCACGTCGCTTAAATGCGCCGTACACAACGTCTGGATCCATCCAGGGGGCTCGTTCGGCTTCTGCAATCACCTTGTACGGCAACTCCTCCCAAAGAATGAGTCTCAGAAGCTTTTTTTTGTGCATCCTGTCAATCGACTCGAATCGCATGTCCAGATATGACTTAATTACTGCAAAAACATGCAGTGTGTCTGCGCCGAGTTTCAACGCAGAAGTGCCGATCGCACACAGGACAAGTGGGTGTAACTTTGACCACAGCGAAACGGGAGAGCACCACAGTGCTCTGAACTGCCTCGCAACACACTTGCTCAACGCCTCAGTCAGGACAGGCAGGTCGTACGCTTGGGCCTCCGAAATCAAGTGCAGCACCACAGACAAGTCGCTGAATTCAAAAGAAACCTGCGGCTTGCCGTCGCTGTTGGACAGCTCGGAGAGAAGAAATGGGCCCAGGGCGCTGTAGAACACTTCGAGGATTTCAGGCATCTGAAGTGACTCTGCCACGTAGATCCCGGCTACGAACTCGAGTTCATGGAGTGACAGTTTACCGGAATAGCACCATTCGAGAATTCGTTTTGCGACGGACTCGCATTCCGATCGAAGCATGCTTAGCGAGACAGACGACCGATCATGAGACGCAGAGAACATTTCGTGGAAGACCACTGATTTCGCACTCAGCACAATTCGGTGTGCATATAGCTCCGAGCTTGGTAGGAGCACTGTCAGGTCGGACAGGAACGAAGATCCGAAAAACGGAGAATACGAAGACTCCTTCACAGCAGATTCATAATGAAACATTTCTCTGTAAGCTCAAGCACACACACTCAGTTACACAGAGGTTCGCACTGCCTATCCCGAGAGGATGTAGCATGTATGAAAGTGCTGAACTCTTTCCATCCTCCGAGTCGGAAACGCCCAACGCCTCCATTTGTAACCGACCGGGATCGGGAGTTTATCTTAATTGCGCAAAGTTCCGTTTGAAAAAACGGCCGTGGTTCGAAATGGGCATTTTTGATATTCGTGAAATGAGCGCCAATTCCCGCCCGTTCTTCTCTGCGTCTCGCCAGTCCGCCACCCCCGACAGGGCGGCATCATCGCTTCTGTTGTAGACCGATGCCACACGCTCTGGATTGGGACGATAATTCCCGAATTTCCGATGATTGCCGTGCGCAGTGGGTTAAGGTCCATCTGATGAGTGGAGGAGGAGATAACGAACGAACGAGGTCCGCAAGAATGACGTGTTTGTTCAATGCAAAGCATCAGCGTTCCGATCCTTGCCTGGAAGATTCTCCGCATTTCAAAATTATACGCACAAAGGACCGTGGATCGTTTTCAGTTGCACGAAGCGATCTTGTGAGAAATCAGCTTATTGTGCAATGCTCGGCAGCGTCCTGTGTGGTGGATACGCCGTTTTCCATGAAATGCTGCCATGGGTGCTTTCGGACGTTTGCGCATCACGAGTGGGTCCAACCAGCGTGTGTGGATTGCACATGGTTTCACCTTTGCGAACACTGCAGTCTTGGGAGTGGTAGCTGCTACTCGGGGTCGATGATGATGGCGATGGCGAATGATCATTTGAAGATTCATCGCGGATGTGGTGAATGCCTCTTGGATTCCAAGTGGTTCTCAGAAAGTGCACTGGCGAAACAGTGCACTTTGATTCGATACGCACTACGAACAATTTACTTTTTGAACACTGAGACGGCTCATCCAGTACGTCTTCATCTCCCGTCCACGGACGACGGAACGGTGTTTGGCAGCCCGACGCGAAAAGAGTGGGACAGGGTCTGTGATCACCTTGGAAAGGAGCGAATCGACAAGAAGCACCCTGAAACACATGCATTGTACACCAATATTGCGGATGAGGTGCTGGCCATCCTCCGACAATCCCAGAAGCACTCACCAACGCCGTCATGGATAGTGATGAGCAGCAGACAGATACACTCCACGGTCGTTCGATCGTTGTGGAAGTTGCATCTGAATGAGCACGGGTCTGTGGATCGAACCGAGATGGCAGTTATCGGAAGAGGGTTATTTCCTGCTGGAGTGCTCTTCAATCACTCATGCAGACCGAATTGCTGGTTCACCATCAACAGTGCAAAAGGAGGAATTTTGGAATACAGAACTCTGACGGATGTTGCAGCAAATGAGGAACTTACGATTGCATATGCCTTCATGGGACTGCCAGTTTCCATTCGAAGGCCCTACTTGTTCGAAAAGTACAATTTTGCGTGCTGTTGCGACCGCTGTGTTTTCGCAACTACAAATCCGTATTTGTCGATCGCGACAAGTGGGACGGAAGAGGAGACGGAGCGCGTTCGTCGGTTCATTTCCGATCGAACATACTTGATCGATTTGAGGCGTGCACGAGAACAGGATGAGGTGCTGCGCTTGCACAAGACCCTGTTTGAGATGATGGATCGAGCGCTTGTGGCAGGATGTCGAGGGCTCTCGTGGACCACAGATTCAAAATGTCGAATCCGAGAAGAGGACCTTTACTTGTTTCTGAATGAAACGCTGTCTTTTTGCTTTCTGTTGCGGAAGATGGAATGCTCCGAAGAGGCATCTTCGTTGCTTGTTTTGTACAGTTCCGCGTTATATTCGTATCTTTCGAGCCAGGATTGCAGTGATTGGGTGTGCCGGGACACGTTTCGGATGGTCGCGCAGAACTGGTTGTCGACGGCGTCCAGCTCAAAACATGTCGGTGCAACTGAGCTGTATCAAGTCATTGGAACTGATGGATGGGGCATAGCGGGGACATCATGATCGTCAAAGTAGAGCACGCAGAATATAATGCCATGCTGTGAATTACGATGCACGCTCATGCATGTGAACTGCCAAGTGTGTATCATGCGCACACCACATCGCGTGCGGACCCACAGCAAGAGCACTTACGGGAATATTGCCAATGCCCGGTCGGAAGAAGGGTGGAATGCGCTGCGATGCATGCCCGAGAATGTTGAGATCCCAGGTCCACACAGCTCCGTCCTGCGATCCCGAGTACACGACTCCCGGTCCCGTTGTCCTTGCTGGCTGGCTGGCAGTAGGCTTGTTTCGGTGCTGTTGGTCCTCTGCCACACTCGAGTACTTGGACTGCGCGAAGTCGACCTCGTCCATCGCAAGCGGAATTTTCAGATCGCCACTTGCTGAATGGCCCTGAAGTTCTCTCAATATCGCGCCGTCCGTCCGATCCACAACTCTGATGACGGAGCCCTTGTTGCTGATGCACACTGCTCTTCCAAGCATGACAAAGGACGCGTCCACGACAGGATGTTTGGTTTCCATAATGACACACTTTCCGAAAGGATCCATTTGTCGGATGTCATGCGCGGCGATCGCACCATCCAAGGAAACACTGGTGAATCCACAGAGGGTGCTCGCAACGCGCGAGCTCGAGTCCGTTGCACGCTCTGATCTGTGCTGTCCAAACTGAAAATCCGACACAGACGACCCGGCGTTGTCCTCCAGGGCATCGAAAGAAGCAAAGACCACTGCGTCAGTTCGAGTAATTGTCTGAACACACGGCGACCGAGAGCGCACGTCCCACAGTTTCACGGTCGCATCAAATCCACCGGAGACAAGCAAGTCGGGATGGGCATTGGAGAAACGGACACTGAGTATTTTGCGATTATGAGACGACAGCCGTCGAAGCAATGACGGTCCTGAGGGCCCAACCGTCCAAAGCAGGACGTCGGGATCCCCTCCGCACGACGCAACCATCATTCCCTGGTTTCCGCGTCTGCATGCATGTCCATATACAAATAAGCAGGGAAAATAAAACGCAGCAGCAACAACAACAAAATGTCAATATCGAAAAATGAAAGATGATTCCTATGTAGCTTCCACAGTCATAGCAGGTGTTCGGGGGAAAAAGATGATGGCATACGCTGATTTTGAAACGGAGGAACCCAGTACGCCGTGCGAGTGGCCTCGAAACACACATACTGTTTTATTCAGAGTCTGGAGCGACAGAGTTCGATCAAGCGATGTCAGCAGCAGGGTATCAGAACTCAGATACGATATGCTTGTTATAGTGTCCGTGTGACACGAGTGTATTTCTTGCATCCACTCTGCATACGATTCTTACCGGAATGCACGGTATGGATGTTGGATCCGTATGCGGAAAAAAGCGCGTGCGATGCTCGAAGATGACGAACAGGATGAAATCCATGCGTATGATTGGTTGTTCATTGTGTGAGCGATAAGGCTCTCAGGTACGGCCATACTAGAGTGAAAATACCGCATCCCGTCCGATTTGCGAAGTCAAGTGCTCTCAGGCTGGAGTAGTACTGAGGTGGGTGACCACTCGGGAATTCCCAGTGCTGTACTTTTTGCGACTTTTTGCTTCTTTGCGGGGGGCTTTTCTTTATACTCTGGCTTTTGGTCTTTGGTGCGTTCTATGCACTCACCATTCAGGATCTGTGATTCATGCATTGCGTGATGAAAACACGTCGGTGATTGTAAATATGAAACAAGTCACCGAACCTTTTGCAAGTTATATCATCATTATCATTATTTATTCGTCTTTTTTCACGACGAGATGGAGACGGAGGAGGGTGAGTGCGCATGTGTGTCTGTCTGTAGCCATTCATTGAATCACTCTCTGCGGTTCCTCGTTATGGCTTCTGGATTCAGGCGTGGGACGGAGCGGATGGACTTTGTGCTGAAGACGATGGCTGGTGTTGGTGATGATTAGAGCCTTGATGACGCGACCCGGCAGACGACGAATGTGATGATGATGGTGACGACGACGATGAATATGACGATGAGGAGGAGGAAGAGGAAGGAGGATATGCGGTGGGAATGTCTCGAGCAGCGGCTGCGGTTGCAAAGCCATCGGCCTTTACAATCAAGTGACGTACGATATCCTCGTCGATGCGAAGTCGTCGATCCAGTTCTTTCGGCAGCGCAGGCGGTGCATCAAACTCGACTCGCAGATACTTTCCGGCCTGGTACGTCTGCTGATGAGCCTTGATCGGGTAGGACAGCTTGCGGATCCCAAGATTCTCAAACTTGCGCAAAAGCCCACCAGATGACAAAATCACATCGGAATAGCGACGCAAAAGTGACGCATAGTCTGTCCGGCGAGCTACCAACACAAGCTCATAAGACACCATTTCCCCGCTTCCCACCTGTACTAATTCAGAGTCTAGCAACAACAAAAAAGAAAGAACACACAGAATAACAACACATAGAATATAATGACAAAACATGCAAAACGGGAGAGAGCAATGGGAAAAAAGAATAGTAGGAAGGAGAAGGAAAAAAAGGCGAGTGGTTGCAGCTAGGCTCAATTGATTCTTTATCGTTTTCCCTTTCCTTGTTCCTGTGATGTCAACCCGACCCACCGTGTTTTCGTACTGCGAATAGCGTGGAGCTGCATTGCGTCGCTTTTAGAGAGTTTGAAAAATGCACTGTACTTTTTGGTTTTTATTTTTTGGTTTTTGTGGAGGGGAGGGGGAACGAGGGATTAGGGTGTTTATAGGAATGTTGAAATGTACGGGATGATGACGATGCTTGTTTCATTTGCTGCGATATCAGCAATGACTCCTGCTTTCGTATCATCATCATCGGTTCCGGCAACCCTCATTTGCATTTTGCTTGCGTATTCCACGTATGTTCAGTCCCTGCGGTCTTCCCGGCTCCACGCTTGCATGGATACTGGTGATGGCAGGAGTGGTATCAGTAGTAGCGGTGGTGGTAATAAGATGGGCGTCAGGAATGCGGCGTATGCGAATGGTCGCAATCGATATGTATTTCATAGCGGCTGCAGCGACAACAACGACGACGGGGACGATGGAGAGATTGTTTTCGCAAATGATGGTAGATCGTCTGTGCATGCTGGATTGGCACCGGTTTCGTCCTCCGTGCCTCCTCCTGAAGCACCAGAGGCTCTGGATTCCTCCTTGGTTGCTGACGCAGAGAAGATCACAGAAATCGTGGAGGAGAAGACGCGCATTCTGATGTTTCGACTCGTCCTAATTGTCACGTTTTGTGTTGTTGGGCTTCCGCTACGTGACTTTGTCCACTCTTTTCTGCTGCTCCTTTGCGTGTTTTTGCCGTGCGAGGTTGCCCAGTCGCCGTACGGTTTTCAGCGAGAAGGGGCTGCCACAGGGGTTGCATCGTCGGTGTTGTCCAGTACGCTGATTATGAATGTCGCGCCAATCGTCGCGTATCCGATCACTCTGCGGTTTCTTGTTTCGTCTCCCCACTCTCCGCTGCGGCTCGCAGGCATCTCGTTGACTTATGCGCAAGTCGCGACGTTCCTGTCAGTTCTGTACCTCATTGCTTCGGGTCCGTCCGTCTCCGATGGGAAACGGCTCGTGTTGCAGCGAATGGGCGTCTGGAGATCAATGATCAAATCTGGCATGGAAAGAATCATCGAGCAACCGACACCGCGATCATCATCAAAATCGGCTTCACGAGTCGGGAGTACGCCGTCTGCGATTCCACCACATGCGACTCTGTCGGCATTTTCATCACCGATTCTCTCTGGACCGTTTGGCGGAGGCTTCGGCACAGCCACAGCAACAGCCACAGGAACAGGCTCGGCTTCGGCGTCCCCGATCTCGGGAAGGGTGATCTCAGAATCCGCGAGTGGTGCGAGTCCGTCGTGGGATACTTTCGTGTCCCCGTCGTTTTCTTCGTCTCCCGGATTGCAGATTACAGTGCCCATGTCTGGAGCCAGGCGAAGGGTATCTGATTCACATGCTGTCAGCCCTTCGATTGCTGGGATGTTATCCGCCACGGCCCCTCCTTCTCCTTCCGGTTCTGCCGCGATAAGTGTGAGCTCCAGTGTATCACCGTCTACATTTGCAAAAACACCGTCTCCGCTGATCCAATCTTACTGGTTCTTGCTTGAACGTGTAGCATCGCTTCATCCCGAGTCGAGGTTCATCCAAACGCTGCTTTTCCTCTTTACTCCGATTTTGTTCTCTCTATTTTCGGCTTCAGCGTCCTTTTCCTCGGTCTTGCTGATTGCGTGTATTCTTATCGGCGTGTGCTTCGCGGTCGAATCACTTCTGCGTTTTCACGCGCGTTTCCTTGCGTCTACTCCAATGTTGTTCGTTGCGATTGTCGTGTTTGGAGCCCTCTCTGTGGAATTTGGGGTAATTCCATTCTTCTATGGCGCGTTTGCAGTTTCGACGCATCTTGCTGTGCGCAAGTCGTTTCGATTCTTTCTTCTCGTTATTGCCACATTTTCATCCTGTCGATTGTTTCCCCAGCCATCTATTATTGCATTTTCTGTTGCTTCCGCAGTGTTTTTCGCGGATGCTCTCGATCTTGTTTCAGTGTTTTCTTCGGTCTCGTCTCCCCTCTACCCTTTCTCTCTTGCGAAGACGGGTGGGCAAGGTGGTGGTGTGCAGTCCGGTCTGGAGAAGTACCGATCCATGATGCGTCAGAGAATGGCTGTCCCGATGATCGTTTCTGTGTTGCTGCTGTCCCGACTAAGCCTTGTTGTATGGATTGTAGTGCTGTGCGCTGCAATGTGTTTCATGAACGTGTACGCGCGCCCTGTTTCAATTGCGGGGGCTTTCTTTTGTCTGTATATTTCAATGTCGGAATCGGATCGAATCGTTGATCTTCTTGCAGCAGCGGCGTTTCTATATTTTACAAAACCACCCAAACAGTGGTTTCCAAAGCTAGATTTGAATTTATGGGCGTTCCCTGTTCGATTATCGCGCAGGTGGACTCCGTGTATCCTAATGTATTCTATACTGTTGTTTCTCAACTTCATTCCGGAATCAAGAAAGCCGTCGTTCAACTCAATGGACGCCCATTTGATGAAGAATCGCCCTTTTCGTTCTTCGTTGTCCCTCTTGAGCTCCTTATCGCTCGCTTCGCGTCTGCCCCCGTCAACCTGGACTGCAGTTTCCTTTGCGATTTTTGCCTTCTTTTTGGCTCTGTTTCTTCTTTTTGTTGCTCGAATTTATGGACACTTTCTGCGGAATCAACACTTCCATCTGTTGAAATGGTATCGGATCTCTGCATCGCTCCTGCTTTCCTTGGTTGGGCTGTTGGCCGGAATTCCGTTCCTCGGCTTCTGGATGGCGTTTCTTGTATGGCTTCTCTAACCGCAGACAGAAAAACCTTGTAAATCCTGCACACACCAGCTCGTAGAATCCCTTTTTCATCACCACCACCACCATCATCATCATCATCATCATCATCATCATCTCCTCCTCTCCTCCTCATCTGAATCTCGCTCGAGTGTATGCACGATGCAGAGACACGACTTTGCCCGACAGCAGGAACTGTGAAAAAAAAAAAGCAAGCCCATTGTCGTTTCATGGTACACTCGCCAAAACATGAATCATTACTGATCATCGGTTAAGCTGTCACCGAAGACAGATCCAATTTGGGGAGAACACCAACTCTTCAATGCAGATTGCTCTGCATCAAAGGATCATCACTCCTTCTTGCTGCTCTCCGCCTCTGATGAGAGGGAATCAACGGGTTTCTTGGTTCTCGGCATCTTCAGGCATGGCCGGTGTGAGCTTGCTGGGAAGCTCCCTCTTTGGAGCCATGTGATGCTTCGGCTCTAATGAAAGGTGCTCCTTGAGGAATCGATTATTAAAACCAGAATAACAGAAAGAAGAAAAAGAAAAAAGAAATACTAGACTTGACTACGGTAGGAAAATCGTGTTGTTTGACGTTCAGCGTTGCTACGCAAAGCTGTCAGCCGTTTCAGCAGTCCATTTGTTTGCCTGTTTGTGTTTGTTTGTTGGTGTTTCGTTTTTTCAAAAAAGAGAAGCAGAAAAGGACTGCTTTTGGTTTAGTGAATTAAGTTTTTGATTTTTGGATGGAGAATCTGGCGATTCCCGTTTCACACACAGACATTCTTGCAACAGGAACGTCGCCTTCTCACCGGTCGTTTCCATGCTGCACAACGGTGTTTTCTGCGAGCGCGATTGCTTCTAATTCGTATAACAACAACCTTGTATATGTGTTTGGAGGGACGACGACTTCTCCGGATGGATATGCTCTGTATGTGCTGGATGTGGGCCAGTCTCCATCATGGTCTCGAGTCGATGCAAAGGGCCAACCGCCACCAAAGAAGAGAGGTGTTTCGATGGTGTTTTGTCCTGTTTTTTCTTCCTCCTTGCAAACTACGTCAGCAGGTGGTGGCGGTGCGAATTCGTCGTTTGTATCGAGCGGGAAGGGATTTCTAGTTCTTTTTGGAGGAGAGTCTGCGGCTGGGCAATCGGCGGATGTGCATATATTCGATTGTGGGCTGAAGCGATGGTCCCGGCTGCCGGCCTCCAACGACGAGAGTCCTTCGTCAAGGTCGTTTCACGCTGCTTCGTTGGTTTCGGAAGGCGAGAGACTATGCATGTTTGTCCACGGTGGAATTGGCGCTCAGAAGAAGGTTTTAGGAGATACTTGGTTGCTGTACCTGGACACCTTTCAGTGGTTCAAAGTGGAACAGCAGCAACAGCAGCAGCAGCAGCAGCAGCAACAGCATGCATTCCGGGGGGAACCGAAGCTTCCTGCAGTACGTTGGGGGCATTCTGCATCCTTGCTGTCGCCTTCCGCTGTGGTCATTTTTGGCGGGCAGGTCTCGACAATGGATGATTTGACGGCGTCGCTGGATGCTCCACAAGATGAGCTGTGTGACGATGTATGGGTGTATGAAAATCGTGTTTGGACACCTATCGAGCATTGGAAAATCCCATCCGCAAGCTCTTCGTCTGGATCAAGAGGAAAATTCAACCCAAGAGAGAATGAAAGCGATATGTTTCCTGTGGCTCGCCGTGGGCATTCTCTTACGCGGATTTCGGCGGGCGTTTTTGCACTCGCCGGTGGATTCGATGGGGCGCGGGCGTTAAACGACCTGTGGTTCTTGTCCATCGACAGGCCTGCAACGTCGTCGACGGCCGATCGAGGAGCTTCTGGTGGTTCCATTTCAAAAGACGCTAAATGGGTCGGGGTTTGGCACGCGACACGACCATTGCGAAAGGTATTCTCGGCGAGAGAGAATCACGTCTGTGGCTGCATTGCCACTTCGAAAGACGGAGCAACTTCAACGCATCTGTACTTGACTCTTGGTCAAAATAGAGAAAAGTTTGAGGACTCTACGTGGCGAGTAGACGTTTCCGAACAAGCCAAAAAGCTGGCATCTTCATCCGTTTTTCAAGCTTCTTATGAGATTCCGGCTTTCAATAGAGCGGGCACTGAGAGGGTGCCTGCTCGCAACGAGCGGACACGTCCCGATGTGAATAGTCCACAGTCTTCTCGAAGGCAGCCTGCCGACTCTCCTTCTCCTCCTTCACCATCTCCTTCTCCTCCTTCACCATCACCATCTCCATCCGCCACTGTTTCCGTTTCGGCTGCTGCGTCTCCAGCATCAAGTAGACCAAACAATGGCGCATCAATGTCCAACGAACGTCCGGCTGCTCAAAGTCCCGCGGCCTTGCGTGGCAAAGGAAATCCGCAGATGACCATGCTTGTGAAAATGATCGATTCATTGGACGCGTCGTTCCGATCACTGCGATCGTCCATTGTTCGTGAAGTACAGGCTCTTGACAGACGCCTGAGTGTTCTGGAGCGGATTGTCAGACCGTATAGCCCAAGTCATGAGTCTGCGATTTCTAGCGCGCCGGCGTCTCCTGCCTCTTACCATTCGGATCGCTCGGCTCCCGGTACTCCCGAGTCTGCATCGGCGCATGCGGTCGCTGTGCGAGAAATGAATACTTTGGAAAGTGAGTTTGAACATGTTTCTTCTGTGGTGCGGCAAGTTGCGTTGAGTGTCGCATCCTTGCCGCATTCGAATGCACCATTGCTGTGGATTCTTGTTCGAACTGTGGACAGTTTCGGTGCAGTCGGCGCGTCATCGTCAACCATTTGTGATGCGATCGGCGATTTCCACCGTTACATTCACGCAACGCTCTCTTCTCTTCCTGCCCAGTCCACAAGCTCCTTACCTCTTCTTGTGTCTGTGATGAACGATCTTCCTGCGACGACGGATCGTATCCGAGAGCTTCTATCTCGGTGGTCTTCCAAGAGCGGCGACCGCTTGTTTGTTCGTCGTCGGTTCTTGTCTTCTGGAGAGGATGATGACGGTTTGTCTACAACGAGTGACGATAGCTACTTGTCGAACACTCCCTCTGCAATGTCCAATTCCAGTTCGTTTTCTGGCGCTGTTCGGTACGTGTTGTCTTCTCGGTTCTTGCAGCTTCTTCGGAAAGACTAGCAAGCGGGCAAGCAAAAACCAGAGGCGGGAGGGGTGGGAGCCCAAACAATTATGAGCAGCGTCTTCCTGTTATGTACAGTATTTTATTTTTCGCACAGCCTTTTTTAATTCTCGTTTGTGCTGTATGCGCAGTACTTGTTGCTCATTTCTTCGTGGCGGAGGGGTTTTTAAAAACAAAATAATAATTTCTTCTTACTGCATGCTTGCGAACACAACCTTAAATATTTATTTAAATTAAAAAAAAAATAGTAAAAACTGACGGAACGTGCTTTCAACTTGCGTGGCTTCGGCATCCGTTCAGTGATCCTCGAAACAAGCAGAGCTGCCTAAATGCTCCTGATGATGCCTCCCTCAACTTTCAAGGCCGATCCATTTACCGCTGCATTTTCCACCAAAAAGACAGCTGCGGAAGCAATTTCTTCTGGCTCGATGAACCTCTGGACCAACGAAGTCCGCTCCTCAACGGTGAAGTACTCTTCGGTGACCTCTTGGACAGTCCTTGAAGTCTGACGAGCAATTCCTTCAAGATACTCCTGCACGCCCTCGGTCCAAGTCGGCCCCGGAAGCAGCGAGTTGACGGTTACTTTGGTTCCCTTTGTAGTCTCTGCAAGACCACGGGCCAAGCTCACCTGCGCAGCTTTCGTCACGGAATAGTGGATCATGCGTTCTTTGGGACGGAGCGCGACTTCCGAGGACACAAAGATTATTCTTCCGAAATTCCGAGCCAACATTTTGGGCAGACAGGCACGCGACAACCGAACACCTGACATCACGTTTGTGTTGAAAAAGTGAAGCCAGTCCTCATCAGTAATGTCAGCAAAGTCCTTCGTTTCAAAGATCCCCATGTTGTTGATCAGCACATCGACATCACCATGCTTGTCAACCTGGGACAGCACCGAGGCAACGCCTTCCGCAGTCGAAATGTCACCGACAACTGCATACGTCTGTTCGAGATGACCCAGTTTCCTCCGAGCAGCATCCACTCGATCCGCAGACCGACCATGAATCCCAACTCGGTGACCCTTTTCAATCAATGCCTTTGCAATCGAGTACCCAATTCCAGCCGTGGATCCCGTCACCACTGCATGCAAGTTCGACATGTGTTTTTCCCGGTTTTCTGTGTTCTTCTTCTTGTTGGTTGGTTCCTTTTTCTTTTTTTTTTGTTTGTTGAGCGAATCCTTTTTTGCAATTGCAAAACACTATATGAACATTGCAACAAAAAAATAATTAAATAAATTATAAAAAACTAAAGGTAGGAGGCGGAGAAACAGGTTCGACAATCTCGCTGCTTTTGCAGTCACTTTTCCACCAATGCGCAAAAAAGTAGAACAGGCAAAACGACGCCAGGAAGACCAAAAATATGTTTTTATTTAATTAATAAACACTTTGTTTTTCCGTTCTCGAGCCGGGGGAGAGAGGAGTGGGGAGGCTCTTACGCGACAGCAGCGATACGGATGGACTCGATGACCTGCATTGCAATGGTCGAATGCTTATACACCTCGCCGTGAAACTCTCTGGTGGCATCCTTTCCAACATACGCATACACAACCTGCTCGCCGCCGGGGTGCATTTCTGCCCATTCGTGCACGTCGACGACGAAGCCATCGACAATCATCAGTTTCTCGCCCTGCTGCACTCGCGCGTCCATTTCCGATCGAGTCATTATAGGCATCTTTCCAGGTGCGACCTTGTGGGCGCGCTTCTTGAGGGCATCGATCTTCTTCTCGACGTCTCTGACTTCTTCGTTGTTTGCCATCCTGTTCTTCATCGTCATTTCCAATCGCGCACGGTCCAGGACAGTGGCATCAAAACGCTTCAAATTGCTCGCAAGTCCCAAACGAGCAAGCCCGCGAATCAGCCACTTGGTAGGATCATATGCCCACCACAGGATTCCGTTTCGAAAATCGTTCGGGAACGAATGGTGGAAATTGTGGTAGCCCTCTCCAAGGGACAAGAACGCAGTGATGATGGAGTCATACGCCGTGTGAGCATCCGAGTACGGCTTGTCGCCAAAGTAGTGCGCAAGCGAGTTCACAAAGAACGTCGCATGGTGTACAAACACGGCTCTTCCGATTCCAGCATAGAAGAAGCCACCCCAGGCGTCGTCCCACAATCCACAAACGAGCGCCGGGAACCCAAACGCAAAGAAGAGCGACAAGGGAAGATAGTACCGATGCTGCCAGTCGATGATTGCGTTCGACGACAAGTCTGCAACATTAACGCGTCCAATTTCGTTGGGATCCTGCTTTACCAAAAGCCATCCAACATGTGCATAAAAGAATCCGCGAGTCGCATTGTACGGGTCCTTGTTCGTGTCGACGTATCTGTGATGAGCACGGTGGTTTCTGCACCACCACTTTGCAGAGCCTTCAAGAGCCGCAGCACCGAAAATTGCCAGCAGCGTCTCTACGACTGGGTGTGCGTCCCATGCACGATGCGACCACAATCGATGGTAACCTGCCGTGATTCCCATGCCTGAGCAAAAGTACCAAAACACTGCAAAGCCAAGTGTCGCAATGTGCACTGGAACAAAAAACAGTGCAGACAAAACCGCAAGAGGCGTTAGCGTCAACAGCAGCAAGTGGAACCAGTTCACCTGCGCCAATAGCGACTTTGAACTCGACATCGAAGTTCGGGTCCACGCTGTACGGATCTCCGCTTTCAGCCCATCGGTGCCTTCAAGAATCGAGCGAACATCGGCCATCTTGGAGATTACAGAACAGCGAACTGGAAGGACACTCACAGAGAGAAATAAGAGGGAAAGAGGGAGGGAGGGAGAGAGAGAGAGAGATTGAAAAACAAAATATAAGTATATGTAATCAAATAACAATTAGGATATAGAAGAAAAAAGAAAACAGACATATAAAAATTAAAAATGTTGGAGTGGCTTTTATATTATTATTATAAAATTGATGTTGAAAAAGCGCGATCATTTCGGAGTTTTTCAAGCGGCCAATTCACAATTCGGGACTCTTCCGAAGTGTCATGTCAGCTGTCACGCCCGCACTTCGCGCACTACTGGAATCCGGTTTCGTCGTTCCCGTCAATCCTCCGCTTCCGGCCTCTGGAAACACCTGCTGCGGCGATGCTTACGACAGAGGACGCATTGCTTAGACGCCGGGGTGCAAAACGTTTTGAAAAGGCTATGCAGTGTGTTATGGGATGCGAGCAGAGCAGTGCTTTTGCAACCCAAAAGTACCCCCCCACTCCTTCCCTGCATTCTGGCCACGCGTGCAAGTTCGAATGTTTTCCACTATTTCCAGTCTGCTGGGTGCACCCGGCTATCATCTCACTGGCAAATGCCGCCCCACCAAACAGGGAGGAGAGGAAAGGAATGGAGGGGACAGAGGAAGAGAGTTTTTCAGTTACGACAGACACGAGCGGGTGGCCGGATGGGGGGACGATTGCGGCGCTTCTGACTTCAGTCCCGTAGCAGTGCTGGAAAGATCTTGTTTTCATTCGAGGACAAGGGCAACGGTGAGGAGGAGCGCTCGATGGCGGGTGCCGGGGGATTTTCAAGTGGATTTGGAGGCACCGGGATTCAGATGCTGCTGTTTTGTGCAGCTTCAGCGCGGACGGTGTCCTTTCGAGGTCACTTTTTGCTAGTAGACTCGGTGCAGCGTGCCGCGTACAGGCTGCTTCCGGGTCCACTGGAAACGCGGCACGCGCCGGGTTGGTGCCTGACGTGCCTTGAGATCCAACGATAGACGGAGGCAGCAGCGGGTTGGCACGCTGCCTTAAACCGAAGCTGCCGTGCGGACTGTTTTTCACTTCGTTCAGTGCCATGCTCACAACTTTCTTGTTCTTGTTCTTCTGGACAATGTGGCGGTAGACAGCAAAAACACACAGACCCAGGACGATGAGCGTAAGGACAACAAAGACCACCGTGACCACTGGAGAACCCGAACTCGGCCCATCCTCAGAGGAAGTCGCCCCTCGTGCACCGCCTCGTCGAGTTGAAAAGCTGGAGAAGTGGCGAGTTCGGCACTTGAGAGTTCGGTTGTTCTGCGACACCAGCTGCACTCCAGATTCATCCCATTTTTGTGCGGGCCGTGTTCCAGTAGACGCATTTCCAGTCATAGGAATGCAAGTCGCTGTCGGCGACAGTGTCGTTTGACAGCACAATCTCAAACACCACTCCGTCTCCGCCAAGGTCCGAAACCGGCGCTTCCGAGCCGTCGGTGGCCGATCTCACCGAGAACGTCAGCGTTCCACTCGATACTGGACCGTCGTTGCCGCTCTCTCCAGCTGCCGTTGGAAAGATCGAATGTGGTATCCGGGTGGAGTGGAGAAACACATGCTCGCTGCTGTTTCTGGCTCCAGGACGACTATACAGAAACTGAGACAACGACGAGTTTTTCGATATGGAGAATCCATTTTGCGAAACTGATGGACAAACTGTTCTCGGACATCATCTGTGCCTCCGAGGTAAACGCAGAACCCTGCAGCACCCGACTTGGGGTTCCTGGTTGTAGCGTTGCCACCTTGGCAAACATCAAAGACTCTGTTGCTTGCAGTACTGCAGTTGCGGTGTCTGGCGATGACGAGCTAGTTGTGCTTGAAACCATGGAGCTGACTACAAATGCTACGTCCGACCACGCCTGTTCTTCAATTCGAAACATCGGATCGGAGGAGATGTCTGTCGAGTAGAATGACTGTGCATGTGTTCTTTGCTGCTTTGCCATTTGGCAAATACCGTGTTCAGTGCTTGCGAGGATTTCCTGATGTCACTCTCCGGTACGGCATATCTTCTGTGGACGCGCTGTTCGAGACGGTGCGCTGTTGATGCGGGATTCCAAAAGGGCATTTTTGCGAGGAACATGCGATAGAAACGTGAATGCAAATTACACAAGACTGAGAAGCAAGTGTCAAAAAACATGTATATATATATATATAAAACAATGAAAAGAAAGAAAAGGCGCACTGGCCCAAAAAAGCTGCTGTAGATCATTGGATGCACCGTTACTGAAACTTCGACTTTCGAAAGAGGTGGAACATCAATTGCCCCTACAAGCACCCAATGCATTCCTCATTTTTCCCCGTCTCACGCTTTTACAGTCCAACAGGACACGTACAGCCATCCGACATTCGACGTGACATCCGTGCCTTTTCGGTTTTGGTTTTCGGTTTTGGTTTTCGTATTATTTCGTATCTTTGATTTTTTATATTTTTTATGTTTATAGATTTGGGGGATATATTTTTTGACTTGTTGTGATTCTGCAAGCTGCTTTCAGATTGGGAACTGGAAAGAGAATAAGCGGCCGAGTCTGATGTCTGCTCCCTCTTTGTCGATTGCTGTTCGTTCGTCGTGTGAGACTCCCCAGGCGCCGTCGGTGGCGTCAAAAGAGTTCATTTCGTGCACGCCGAACCCGCAGCAAGCGAGAATTTTTAAATTTGGATGTCCGATTTGCATGCAGTATTTCAAGAGAGCGCATGTCACAAGATGTTGTTCGCAAAAGATATGCGATCCGTGTGCACGTTCGCTGTGGCCAGAACTTGATACGTCGTTTTTAGGGAGACTGAAGACAAGAAAACTGCCACCGAGGCCGTGTCCGTATTGCAACTGCGACCAGATCCGAGTGCGCAAAGCAAAGAATGCAGATGCGGATTTCTCGTTCTCGAATGGACATACGACGCCGCGAGGCCAGGTTGTGGCACAACAGCTCGGCTCCGGAATTTATTCGACGTCTTCTGAAGATGAGAAGGACGGCTCCTCAGCGGCGAGGAGTGGTGCTGGTGCACAGTACTCGGAAAGCAAGCATCAGAATCGTGAACAACGGAGCAGCACGCCGTTTTCGCCGTTCAAAACAGGAATGTCGTTTGAGGACTTGAAACGAAAAATGATGAGGATTAAACATGAGGGTTACGATGAAGGAGGGACGCAAAAGGATTTGGGGCTTGCGGAAGAGCAGCGGCAATTGGGTGCAGAAAGTCGCGCCTCGTCTTGCTCGAGCTCGTGCAGTGAGTGGAGCGACAGCGAATTGCATGTTCACCCGAACGCTCACGTCGCCAACAATCGTAACAACAGCGGTAGTGGTATTAGGCGACTCGTGCATTCTGCGCCTCCCTATGGAAAGCCTCGAACTGCACTGTCGGTGGTGGTTCCGGAGCGGATTGCCGATGCGTCGAATCTTTTTGTGCATCCCAAACAGGGTGCTCACAGACCGACGACGGCCAGCGCTGCCTTGCCGCCTCGTCCTTCTGTGTCTGGCGTACGGCGTTCGTCCGTTGTTGTTCCGATCGCAGAAGACGAGAAGGCAGCTGCAGACGTTGTGCCTCCGAATGTCGCAGAAGACGCAGCAGAGCGTCGGGTGGAGTCGGTGGCTCCAGAGTCGCATCCGCCGCTCGTGGTGAGAAACGCAGCGCCAAACGCACCTAGTGCTCCCGAGTCGAAGAAGACGGGATGTTGTTCCATTCTGTGATTCCACACAGGAAAGGCTTGTTTTTATCGGGATCGTCTTTTGCTGTGAACAAGAAATTGTAATTTATATTTGTTGCCGTAAAATTTACCAACGCCACACCGAGATATGCGCAATTGGATCGAGAAGACGGTTCTAGAGGACGCAAAGACGATCAGCCAGGTGGCGATCATCAGACCGTGTACAGAATGACGGAGCAAATTTATGAAATCTACTCAACTGATGCATCAGCAGTCTATGGTACACAAAGAATGGTGGTGGTGGTGGCGATTATGAAAGGCAAAGGCATTCTTCGTCGGATCAGATAAAAATCTTCACAACACTGTCCGCGCCTCCAGTTGCCATGATGCCCTTCGACGGATGGAAAGCAATGCACAAATTTGCTTCTTCAAACTTGGAACGATGACCAGGGCACTCGTGGAAGCATCTTCGGGAAGCAAGATCCCAGAAGCGAATACTCTCATCATGCCCACCGGTGACAAAGTAGGCACCAGACGGGTCAAAGGCGACGAATGCCACTGCATCTTGATGAGCAACCATGGACTGGACGCAGCGGTGAGATGAAAGGTCGTAGATCCGCACTGTGTGGTCCTCATGAGATGTCAATGCAATAGGCAGCGTCGGATGGACTGACACCTGGTAGGGCTGGCGTGAGGCAAGATCATGGGAATGTGCAGGGTTCGAACTCGCATCACTGAATGTGTAAGGAATAAGAACCGATGGTGCAGATGGTTGCTCAAAGTGGAACACGGCCAGTTCCCCATTCGCGTAAACCACAACAAATTTGGAAAGATCAAAGGGAAGCCATCGCACAGCGACCGGCACATTCTGAGACCCGGAAGGCGAAACAAACAGAGCTCTCTCGTACTGCTGTTCATTTTTTCCATCCTCCGCGCCATCACTCGTCTGCTGTTGTTGTTGCACATCATGCGGAGAACTCTTCACGCTCCACAATCGAACCGTTCCGTCGGCAGACGCGGAAAGGAGCAGCGGGAGGTGCGGATGCGCATCCAAGCTCCAAATCGCATCTGAGTGCCCTCGAAGTGAACATGCACTGAATGAGTCCAAGGTAGGGAAAGCAGCAGTCGGATCAAAGTCTTCCAGCTGGCCCGTGGCAAGCGTCTGTGGAACATTCCATACACGGATGACGCCGTCGGCGCCTGCTGTGTAGCAGTAGGAACCAACGTGAGCATCCTGGTGACTGTGCATTCCCTGGTCCGCGTGATGCATGGCAACAGCCAGAACTGGTCCGCTGTGGCCTCGGATCGTGTACAGAGGTTCCACATCAATCACCGTGCCAGCAGCCTTGTCAAATGATCCATGCGAGCTGGACGACGGAAGGTGAAGGGAACGGAGGGACCACCACTTTGCAGATCCGTCCTCAGAACCAGACATGAGCCAGTCATACTTTGGATGAAATACAATGGACCGAATTCCATTGAAGTGAGACCGCAAAGTTGCACTCTGCGACCAGATCTTATGTGCCACCAATTCTGCAGCAGGAGAGGACAAGAAGAGTGGGGAAGACGCAGCACCATGTCCCGAAACAGCAGCATCTTGCTCATCCTGCTCGTCGACCGCTAGTGAACCGTGCTCCTCGGTTACTTCCGCACCATGCTTCAGTTGGTCTGCGGAAGTCTCATTTCCTGATCGCAGAGACCGTTCAAGTTCATCTCGCATCATCGATTCGTGTTGCTCCTTTTCCTTCATCGACCCTTTGCTTCCTGTCTTGCGATTACTCAGCTTAATCAATCGCGACACTTCCGCCTGGCCAAGTCCCAGTTGTGAAGCCATTTGCTGGATTTCATCAGATGACGGCTCCTCTGCCGTCGTGAGATCCTGCGATTCTGTGCTCTTTCGAAGTCCTTTAGAACCATGATCCGCCTCCGCCTCCGCCGATTCCGAATTCGCGACTTCACCATTTGCAACGACAGCGGATTTGGACTCCTTGCTACGGCCAGGCGTGGACGACCCAGAAGTTTTCAGCGGCGGCGTCTTGTTCGCTGGAACCAGAATTGGCTGAATTCCCCCTATCCTATCGACCTCTACAACTTCACTATCATTTGCATTGCCATTGGCGGCTCCGTTTGTGCTCGCGCTTCCAGGTGCAATCGAGGCTTCCTCGGTGGCAGACTCTGCAACCAATGCCCGCGCTTCTGCAATCACACTCAGAGTGCGAGGGGACGCAGAACTTAAACTCAGCGAGTCGTCGATTCCAAGCTGCGAGAGATATCGTCGCAAGATTGCCCTCGACTTTACCAAGACAGATTCCACGGGGGCAAATGGCATTTCGACCACATGTTGTTGTTGTTGTTGTTGCTGCTGCTGCTGTTGTTGTGGGTGTAATTTTCGTTGTTGCTGCTGTGACGGCTTCTCGCCAAGCTGATCATCTTGGTTTTGACTGGAGACTGCGCCAAGATTTCCATTACTAGTAAGTTCGGCACACCTCATGCTTCGCTCGTGCTTCAATGCAGCTTCGAGCATCTTAATTCTTCTCAAAAGGTCCTCAAACAGCCGATCTTGGCCCTTCCGCTCTCCTTCAAGCGTCCGAACGCGTGCTTCCAGTCTGGATTTCTCGAGGGCCCACGAGCTGCGCTCTCGGTCAAACAACTGCCATTCCGAAACGAGCTTCTCAAGCAAAGCCGGAAACGGCGGAGTCGAGTCTGCGAACGCCCCAGTGGGCGTCGGGACCGGCGTATCCAGAGTATGGACCGGAAAGTCAGACATTGACTATGCACACAGAACAATTGAAAATCGGAATTAAAATTGGAAATAAAATATAAAAAAATAGTAATAATCTATAACACAAAAACAGAGGAACCGCACAAACACGTGATCGGGAATCCCGGAGCTCGTGAGTACAAGAGAAGAAAAGAACAAGAAAGAAGAGATTACGTAACCACAAAGCTCCTGAACTTACAAACAAACAAACCAAACCGAAAAAAAAAAGGGAAAAAAAACGGAAGCAAATAAGAAAACGAATGGAGAAAGGAAATATATAAAACCATCAACACTCGAGAGAGGCGGGCCCACAAACGGAGATGATCAAAGGAAAGGGTAGATGGACTGGTGGTGGTGGTGGTGCATTGGAGCGGCCGGGTTACGGGGTGTGCGTGTGTTGGGTGTGTTGTGTCTATTGATGCTGGGATACTTGGACTTCAAAAAAGAAAATTACAGAAGGTGCAGTTATCGGTGTATAATAACCCTCCAAACTCAAACGTCTGGTGGACGGCTGTGATATTTCATCGGATAGTATGGTTGAAGTTGTGCAAGGTCGAGGCCCAATGAGACACTGTTGAATATTGAGAGCCTCCGCATTCCGGTGTAATCGATGATTCCGCCGCCGCGCCTTTCTCTCTCTCTCTCTCTCTTTTTGGCGCACACCATTCCCAATCAACAATCGATGCAATATCCGCTCGATTGAAAACAGCGAATGAAAAGATCGAGGGAGAGAGAGAGAGAGAGAGAGAGAGAGAGAGAGAGAGAGAGAGAGAGAGAGAGAGAGAGAGAGAGAGAGAGAGAGAGAGAGAGAGAGAGAGAGAGAGAGAGAGAGAGAGAACAAGTCGATAAAATGCGGAATGGCAATAAATGAAGCTCGTTGAAATCCCTGGTTTTTTTCCTGGTTTCCAAAGTCCAAACGGGTTCAAACGAATGCACTAATTAATCAGTTCGAGAGCTCTGACGAAAACATAGGTTGTTACTGGTTTGGGGGGTGTGCGGGCCCACGGATGTCGCACTCAAAAAGGAAACTTCATTGGATGGGCGCTGGCGCGGGTTGTAAAAGTCACTTTACGCCATAAAACCTGTCTGAAGCGCAGCATGGGAGCCAAATGTTTGGAGAGGTTTGGGTTGGAGGGTAATACTGGACAGTTTGACGACCACGCATTCATGCTGAGAGAATTTACTGCTTTTTGCAAGTTTGGTTTCTCGGATAAATACGTCAACCGTACTGCTCATTACTCGCCTACATTATGCACTGAACATGCATATCTGCGGATGGACATGCATATTCAGTCTTGCATCCCGTCGCCGGAAAGGGGATAGGCCCCCCAACACGCCTCACGGTGTCCTTCAGATAGATGCTCCGCGCTCCGTTCCCAATCTCGATCAATCTGTGAGCCACTTTCTGAGCGTGACACGTTGCTGCTGAGAAGGGTGCATTTTGAGTCTGACGGCCCTAGCAGCAGGCGCTTTCGTGTCCTCAGTTGCAGCGATTGATGCAGCTGGAGATACGAGAGGAAGAGGCGGTAGGAAGACGGTGGGTGGTTTTGCGACTGCGACTGCGACTGCGACTGGTGCATTGTAGCAGAAAGCTAAGAGTTCTGCAAGAGACGGTCCCTGAGGCTTCTGCTTGGGGTTGGCTACCCTGAGTGCTGGGGATTGGAGATCGTGTCTTGGAAATTCGCCTCTTGGCAGTGCGCTGAACGAATGATAGATGGCTACGCGTAAGCACGAGTTCTTGTGAAACAAACGTGCTGGTGTTGGCCAGTATTGACCGTGTCTGTTTATGGATACTTTCCTTCTGTATGCATGACAATGACGTGTTATTATTCAACGGCGAGGTAAAGGCTAGAGGAGTCTCGTGATTCTTTTTATCTCGAGTCACCGGGACCAAGGTCGTTTGGAGTGACGGTGCCGTGCTCTCTACGCGTCTGTCGATTAAGATTCGCCACATTGACGGGGGTGTGTCCTTCTCCCTGACCTGGTTGATAGGCCATGTCATCGTACTTCGACACTTCTGCACCACTCGGGTCCAAGTGACTGTGGTCGGAGGGCTGTTCCATTTCGTTCCAGTGTTGCTTTGATTGTTACTACACTTTCTACTAATGAACGGATAAACAGAGGAGGAAGAAAAAACAGAAGGAAGAAGAACACGAAATAAAATTAAAAAACAAACACAAGCAAACAATGATCGTGGTGGCTGTTGTTTCGTTACATAATTGACATCCATTGAAGTGACCACTGGAAGTCATCGGGGAACGGCGCACAGAACGAGGTGACACGCAACACGCCACGCACTGCACGGTGAGCATATGCGCCCTCCCCCCGCACGCTCCAGGAGCGACTAACTCACGAAGTTGCTACCGCTGCGACTGCTGCGACCGCCGAGTTCCGTGCACGAGACGTTCTGCAAAAGACAGAGACAGGGCGACTGGCGGGACGCAGGGGGGGCGGAGGGAAGGGCACGTGTTGCTCTTTGCAAAGATGACACACTGTTCTGCTCATACACTGAAAATCCGCCGGACTCTCATCCCGTCCGGTCATCAATGACCCTCCAAGGGGATTTCCGCAGCAAGTGATGTGGTGGTAGAGAAAGACGTGTTTGTTGTTTTCAAATTCACCCATTCTCTTGACAACGAGGTTGCTGCAGAGATGCTGACGACCATGTTCTTTACCGCTCTTTGTGTCTTCTTGGTTGGTGTGAGTGTCTGCGTCAGTGATGGTGCGCGAGTGATTTCGGCGTATCCTCGGTTCTTTGGGTATCCATCGTGGGACGGTCTTGGGTCCAACTACGCTCAAAATTACACATCTTCTGTTGTAACATGGGGAGACCCTGACAGCGGCGCAAACGCATCGGCGGTCAGCGCTCGCATCAATTCTGGAACAGTCGCGGTGTTTTCCAACAAATATGCATTCGCTGCACTTCACAGGACTGGCAGCATTACGACATGGGGCGATGCACAGTACGGCGGGAGCTCATCTTCGACGGTTTCCAGTCGAATCAGCTCGAGTGTCGTATCTGTGTTCGGGAACGAAGGTGCGTTTGCTGCGCTGAAGCTCGATGGATCGGTTGTTACCTGGGGAGATGCTGGATACGGCGGCGATTCGTCTGGTGTTGCCGACTTGGTTGCGTCTAATGTGCAGCACGTATATTCTACAAAGTCGGCGTTTGCGGCTGTCAAGTCGGACGGATCCGTGGTGACCTGGGGAGACCCAAGCTCGGGAGGCGACAGTTCTGCAGTTGCCAACAAACTGACAAGCGATGTCAGCCGCATTTCTGCAACCTGCTGCGCGTTTGCTGCATTGAAGAGCGATTTGTCTGTTGTCACCTGGGGCTCCGCAATGCACGGAGGGCATACGAGCTCGACCATCACAGGTGTCCGAGTTATTGTCTCAACAGACACAGCATTCGCTGCCATTAAACTTGATGGTTCTGTTGTTGCATGGGGCAATCAGACTGGTGGCGGAGATGTCTCGTTCGCAACTTCCAGTCTCTCCTCTGGGGTGGTGGCCGTCTATCCATCGTCCTCGGCCTTTGCTGCTTTGAAGAGCGATTCGTCTCTTGTCGTCTGGGGTGGTGATGCTGCCGCCGACACCTCACTCGTCGCATCGCACTTGCAATCGGATATTGTTAGCGTGACAGCGTCATCAAACGCATTCGCGGCTGTGAAGAGGAATGGCTCGGTTGTGGCATGGGGTCTTTCCACGGGAGGCGGGACGATTCCAACGAACGCGTCCACGCAGCTTTTGTCGGGCGTTGTGGCTGTGTATTCTTCGCATCAGGCATTTGCGGCGTTGAAACAGAACGGGACAGTGGTTGCATGGGGAAATCCGTTATTTGGTGGAAATGCCACAGAAGTTCACCAACAGCTCTTGATTGGAGCGATTGATGTGTTTCCGGGGTACAGGGGATTTTCAGCATTAAAAGACACAGGAGAGCTCGTGACTTGGGGTGGGATCTCTATTACGGGACCTCTCGCATTGTACGTGACCTCTGGTGTGATTGCAGTTTCCTCCACGAGCTCGTCATCAGCTGCGCTGCGCATTCGGTGCTATCCGGGCACGTATTCTGTATTCGACGGTCTGACCAGCTCACGATGCGTTTCTTGTCCGGTGGGGATGTTTGGAACGATCGACGGCGCATTGAACCCGTTGTTTTGTTCTTACTGCCCAGGAGGTACGTTTTCCAACGTTTCTGGTATCGACTTAAGCGGGTGCCACACTTGTCCCGCTGGAACATACAGCAACGGCTTGAAGACGAACTGTTCTTTGTGTCCAAAGGGAACGTATGGCATGGAAGAAGGGGCGAACTCCAACGGTACTTGCGCACCGTGTCCCGCTGGTTCTTTCTCCACCACTGCTGGTTCTCCTTCCTGCAGCCATTGTCCTATGAATTTCTACTCCTTTGCAACCGGGGCGCTCTCCGCCAACGTGTGCATGCCGTGTCCCGAGGGGTTGTTCACCAACACCACGGGTGCTTCGTATTGCATTGGCTGCAACAGCACAAGTCTGTATTACAACGCTTCCCTGGATCGTTGTGTTTCTTGTTCATCAGACACTGTGTATCTGGTCGTGAATGCCAATGGGACCGGGTGCAGGCCCTGCACGTGCAAGAATGGAGGGGAGTGTGTTCCTCGAGAGGCTATTTGCGTCTGCCGCCGCGGCTACTCGGGGGAGTTTTGCGAGCATTCCATGCTCACCCCGACTCCCGCGGGAATTCCTGCAGAGGGATCTGGAAAGGTGGCAATGACAGCGATTACAGCGATTGCCTACGCCACCGCACTGCCAATCTATCCTGGTGTGGTGTATCTCTTATTGAATTCAGTGTTGTTTGCGACGAGACTTGCGCTCCTGTCGCTTGCGTATCCTGTGTGGTTCATCAAGTTTGCGCAATGCTACCGAGTTCTGTTGATGAGCTTTCCGGTGCTGAATGCTGCGCCGATTTCGGATCCGGAGGCGTATGAATCCAATCTTGTCATTTACACAGTGGAGACTGCGGGTTCGTTTGATCAATATTTGGGTATCGTGCTCTTTGCATTGCTACTTGTGGTGCTGGCCATTCTCGCGTTTTTTGCGCTGCTGGCTGGCGGCCTTGTGCAGGGATTGAGGATTTGGAAGCCAGAAGTCGATATTGTGAATGTCATGATCTTTCTTGCCACAAGGCTTCATGCGATTTTGTCCATGATGTTGTATTCTTGCATCTTCCCGATATTTCTAGGCGTCTTCATCTCTATTGCGTCTGGAAATGCGGGCCTTGGATGGGTCATGTTGTTCTTTTGGCTATTGATTGCTGCAGCGGTCTTTGTCGCTGAGCCGGTGTACAGAAACTGGAGGAGGACCGCGAGTGACCGCAATGTTCCCTGTTCCAGTTCCAACACCAGTCTGTTGATTTTGTTGTTTCGACCGCCATGTTGGTGGTTTCCGTTTGTGTCTACGATCCAGTTTACCCTTGAAGCTCTGTTGATCGTGATGGCTGCCGAAGGACGGATCTCCTCCGAATCTGTTCTCACGGTTGCCATGTCGTTCAGCTTGGCCCGCGCGCTGTTCGTTGCCGTTATGCATCCAATTCGCTCCTGGCCGGTGCATACAATGGACCTCTTGTATGCGGGGCTGGACAGCGTCTTCCTCATATTTTGCAGAAATGTGAGCGAAGGGGATTATCGTGATGATGGTCCCCGAGAGCTGACGATGACGGTCATTGCGTACACGCAGCTCATCTATATGGTTCTTCTTTTCGGAATGCTGGGCGTGTTCATCGTACGGGATGCCATGCGTGTCATGGACGTCATCTGGTTCCGTTTCGTTTTCAAAGGCAAGTCCTTAAAAACAAGCCGAGTTGCCGCGTCACCCGCTTCCACAAAGTCTTTCCCGTCCCTTATTTTTTCGAGTGCGAACCCCGAAGATCCTGTCGGATTACGAGCTCTGAACAAGATGGAAGGGAGCAGCGTTCCACAACCGTTTGGAAAATCCAATGTTGGTATGCCGTCCCCCAAATCAAAGGACGAAGCCGATCAGAACAAGGAAATACCGGTCGCTGCACATCCCGCTGCGGCAGAGCACCCTGTTCCGGATCCACATCTCGACTCTGCAGGACCGGTGAGTGGTGGCCATTCGCAATCGCAACCTGTAGATCGGGTTGGCAATGGCGATGGCGATGGCGATGGCAATGGCGATGGCGATGGCGATGGCGATGGCGATGCGGATATGCAGTCACCACTAGAAAAGTCGCCATTGCCGACCACCCCCCTCTTGCAAGTACGAGCAGTTGATTCCTTGTCTCCTCCGTCACCGCTGCCTGCAATCACTCCTTCTGCGGAGCCGACACATTTGGAGAATTCGCGAGGCACCGCAAACCAAGAATCTCTGTTTCGTAGGGATTCCGCAATCGATCGTTCAGCAGCCTCGTTGCGGCCTTTGAACCCGCTCCTTTACGCTATTGCTCTCCCTCCGACCGCTCTGACAACATCCGTCCACCCGTTCTCTGCCATTTCTTCGTTTCCTTCACATGCATCATTTCCTCCCCCTTCCCCTCCACAAACATCCTCCACATTATCGTGATACAGCCGCATAATAAAACATTCTGTACATTCGTTTCCAAACTGTACGTCCCTCACTCTGCCAGCATGCACTCGCGGCTCGCTAAAAACATGAATCATTATTGATCATTATCGGCCAAGCTGTCACAGAAGACAGATCCAAGCCACATGCTGTTGTCTTTTTTGGGGCGAGCACCAGCTCTTCAATGCAAACTGCTCTGCATCAAAGGGTCGTCGCAACCACGAGTTTCTTAGTTCTCGGCATCGTCGGGCATGGCCGGTCTGAGTTTCTTGGGAAGATCCCTCTTTGGAGCCATGAGGCGTTTGTTTTTGTCTTTGATGAAAGGTGCTGCTTGAGGGTTCGTTTATTAAACAACAAACATGCTGTTTGCTTGACATTCAGTCTTGATACAAAAAAGTTGTCAACCGTAGTGGAAAAGTCGATGGTCATCAAATGATTCCCCGCGTGTCGCGTGTGCCCCGACTCCCAAGTCTCAAGCCTCAACTCCGCAAGTCAAACGAAAGAAATTCCAGCCGGGCTTTCCTTCCTTTCCCCGACTTTTTTCTTTTTGGCTCTCGGCTGCATTGCATATTCGTGCTTGGGCTTTGTTTAAGCGTTGCTCGTCTTTCCATTGCCTGCCTGCTTCTTTAGGATATTTTTTCCTTTCTGTTTTATAACAATACATTAAAAAACAGAAAAAGGAATAAGCCAGAAAGCAAAAAAGAAAAAGAAAAAGAAAAAGAATGGTCAAGTCTGCGCTTTTGGTTTGCCTGCTTGCATCGGTTTTTGCGGCTGTCGTCGTCGCGCGCCGAGCCGAGGTTGTCCGCAAGCCGGGGTATCCGCGCGAGCTGGTCCTCACTCCTCGTCCTCAGGACTATCTTTCGGACGCAGATGTCCCCGAGACACTTGACTGGCGAAATGTGTCGGGAGTCAACTACCTTACTCCTCTTGTGAACCAGCATATCCCGCAGTACTGTGTATGTCATTCTCTTACTGTTCCTCCGCCAAATTTTTTTTTTTTCATTTTCATTTTCACAGTGATCGTTTCTGTATTTGATTTACACACTCACATGCACCTGTACGTACGGTAAATAGGGAAGTTGCTGGTTGCATGGAAGCACGTCTTCGTTTAATGACCGCTTGAAGATTCTTCGCCAGGCGCGGTTTCCGGACATTATGGTATCTCGCCAGGTGCTTTTGGACTGTGAAGAGCCGTGCGGGAGCTGTGGAGGTGGAGATGACAGCTGCGTGTGGTCGTATCTTGCATCAAAGGGTCTCCCGGACGAAACCTGCAATTCGTATCTTGCAAATGACACCAACTATTGCAATGCAATGGCCCAGTGCAAGACGTGCAGTCCAGACGGAACTTGTGCTGCGGTGTCGAGCTACCAGCGGTACTACGTCACAGAGTACGGACATGTGTCAGGGGCGGACAACATGAAGAAGGAGCTTACTCGAGGCCCCATTTCGTGTTCCATGGACGTGACGGACAAGTTTGAGCTCTACACCGGCGGAATCTACTCGGAGTTTGTGCTGCTGCCGTCGCCCAACCACATCATCTCAGTCATCGGGTACTCCAAGGATCCCGCATCTGGCGAAGAGTACTGGATCGTGAGAAACAGTTGGGGCTCGTACTTTGGCGAAGAAGGAACATTCAGAATCAAGATGCACTCGGAGAATCTCGGTATCGAAAACGACTGCCACTGGGGACTTCCCAAGGACCCCGGCTTCTAGTCCCGTTATATTTAATTAAAAAACCCCCCCAAAAACACCACCAAATAACCAACGTCAAACAAAATCCCTGCAAGCTGTCTGTGAGTGGTGGTGAAATGTGCGGGTAAGACAAGGACAAACGCCAGGTTACTTTTCTTTTTCCACATGTAATTTAATTCAATTTTTCGTGATAATATATATTTTATTTCAGTGTCTGACGTTTTTTTAAATATTATATTACAGGACGTTAGACAGACGATCCTTTTGTCTTTTCTCGTTTGAATCCGCGCTGTTTTTCACGTTTCTTTTTTTCATTTTCTTCTTCCCGATCCGTCTTCTACGTACGAGTGCGTGTACCTATTTATTTTGTGGTTTTTCTTGTTGTTGGAGAAGAGGGGAGAGAGTCTCGATTGAAAAGGACGTGACGGGGGCGACCGGAGAATATGCATTGGTTCTTGCGCGTTATGGCTCTTCAGATCTACTATTTGTATAAAGCGTTCGTCCATTTTGTGACCGGAAAATCGCAGCTTGAGCGCATATGCTTGGCTTCCAACGCGTCCATTTCTGAGACAACTCTGCAAATCTACCGCTCCATTCAGCGATCTCGGCAGATTCCACAGCTCCGGTCTCCTGTTCTGTCCCTTGTGTTGTGGAACCGGGTGTTTGATCCAGCAGACGCAGCTCTGCAGCTTGCGGTTTACAAGAAATTTAAGAACGTCGTTGTCCATTCCACGCCGACGAGGGTGAGGGATGCAGGACGTAAAAAACAGCATGTGGTCTCGACGCCTGCGTTGGCGCGACTGGAGCTTTCGCTGTCGAGAATATCGTCAGCGAACCGGGTCGTGGAGGCGGTGTGCATGTGTGTTGCCGAGCATTTTGACCAAGTGGATAGCTCGCATCACGCGGTGCTGGAGACGATGTTTGAGTTGTTGATGGGTCGACCGAGGAGAAGACCGCGGACTCCGAATGGTGCGCCGACGCCGGAAATGGATGCAGAATGGCCGTTGCTTGGATTCCAAGGAAAGCATCCAGAGACGGATTTGCGTGGAGCGGGGATGCTGCCGCTGTACTGCATCCGGTATTTCGCATCGCGGCATGGGCAGCTGGCGCAGATGATTTTGCTCGAGTCTTCTTATGAAGCCAATCCCGAGTACTGGTATCCGTTTGCGTGTGCAGCCATTCACTTTGCATCGGCACTCGCAGCTTACGCAAGACAGCAGGTGTTTCATCACAACGGATGGTGGCTGACACACGCCGCTGCACCGGACGGCACAGCAAAGGCCTTGGGTGATGATGCGCTGGATCGCGACCAAATCCTTGTGCCGTTTTTCGAAACGTTTGTTCATACTTGGGTCCGCTTTCACGCCTACTGGAAGGAAGGGAGATTCACCGTCATGCAGTTTGAGCTGGCAAAGCGTCAGTTCTTTGAGCAGCCTCACTGGCGGCATCCCCTATGTTCTCTATCGGCAAGTTCTCTGGCTTCCATGTAAAGTATTTGTACAGCTCGGTGTGCATGTACATATGCAGGTGCAGTCACGCATTCCTCCCCCTCCTTCTTTATGTTTCTTTATGTTTCTTTGTGCAATGTGCTGTGGGTTTGTGATCTTTTATGATGCGCGGTGTTGGAGATTGTGGCACGCTGTCTACTTGCTGGTGTCGAGAATGATTTTCCCCATGGTTCCGCGAGACTCGAGAGCGCGATGGGCATCAGCAACCTGCGAAAGCCCAAACACAGAATCGATCCTGACGTTGAGCATTCCTTGCGAAGCCCAGTTCAAGCAGTCTGAAGCGCGCCACAGCAGTTCCTCTCGCGTCTCTGTGAAATGCAGGAGGTTGGTGCGTGTAACCATCAATGATCCGCGTTTCATGAGCTCCAGCGGCTCGACTGCCGGTGGCGTTCCCGATGCATTTCCATAGAGCGCTAGCATTCCACGAGGTCTCAGCGAATCCAGCGATCCAGTAAACGTCGTCTTTCCAACGCCGTCATAGACCACATCGACGCCCTTCCCTCCGGTAATCTTCTTCACTGCAGCGGCAACATCCTCCACAGTGTACATCACGACATGGTCGGCACCGCACGCTCTGGCCTCCTTGGCTTTCTCCTCGCTCGACACAGTCGCAATCACCGTCTCCGCACCACGAAGCTTGGCAATCTGGATCAAAAGTCTGCCAACACCGCCAGCACCGGCATGCACAAGACACGACTGGCCCTTCTGAATTCCGACTCCTTTGGATGTCGGTACGCTGCATGCCAGATAATGCGCAGTCATGCCCTGCAGCATCAATGCAGCAGCAACATCAAGCCCGACATTCTCAGGCACCTTGATCAGAGACGACGTCGGAATCGAAGCCAGAGTTGCGTACGAGCCCGTATATGCACTTGCAAAGCACACCCGATCGCCAATCTTGAACTCGGAATCCTCCACAGCGCTTCCGTCGCCAAGCGACACGATAACTCCCGCACCTTCACGGCCAAGCACCGCCGGAAGCGGACGTTTGTACGCATCGGCAAGACACATGCGCATGTAGGTGTCGATGAAGTTCACTCCGGAGTATTTGATGGCCACAAGCGCCTCCGTCGCCGAGGGCGCCGCCACGGCAACTGTCGCCGGCTCGAACACTTCAGGGCCGCCATAGGAACGGATGATTTGCACCTGGGCCGAGGGCGCCGATACAACCGATGAGGACGCAGTGGACATTTGAAGTAGCCGAGATCTGTGCAAACGAAAGACGTTCGACCGGATAAGACAAACTTGCATTTTCCATTAACATGCTTCGAAATGGAAGAAGAAGAGGAAAAAGCCCACTGCGAATGCGGCAATGAACAGTAAGGTGCTTTGGACTTGTATTGCAATATCATCAAGGTGGCAAGAGAGGCTCTCAGGTACGGCCATACTAGAGTGAAAATACCGCATCCCGTCCGATTTGCGAAGTCAAGTGCTCTCAGGCTGGAGTAGTACTGAGGTGGGTGACCACTCGGGAATTCCCAGTGCTGTACTTTTTGCGACTTTTTTGCGACTTTTTGCTTCTTTGCGGGGGGCTTTTCTTTATACTCTGGCTTTTGGTCTTTGGTGCGGTGTTTCGGTTTTGGACGCACGAATTATGTAAACTGCACATACAGCTGGACCCAGGAGCAGGCCATCAAAGAGAAAGGTAGAAAGAAAGAGAGAAGAAAAATAAGATAAAGCAAATGTAGTTTAACGTTCATCACACCAAAGTATATGTATATGTATATTTATATATATGTACACAGGAGGAAAGACGACGAAGAAGGAGAACAGGGAGAAGAAGAAAAAAAAAAAAGGTAGAACGGCATGCCGCGAGTTGTTCAAACCGCACGAGGGGATGAACCGTCTTTTGAATCCGAGGAAGGAGTCACGGAAATGTTCCGAATCCTCGGGGTCGATGACACTGTACTGACAGAAAACACAGTTGAATGGGATGAGTTTGTCCGCGAAAGACTGTCTGGTGGCGGTGTCAGGAGGACTTCAGTGCTGAAGAACGGAGACAGTAGCGTCTGGGCGGGATTGAGAGGTGGAAGCTGGCCGCTGTTCAATGAACCGGAAAACGAGGACTGAGACCGTGTCTGCTGGAATGGCGACTGGGCAATGCGTCTCGGGGACGACGCAAGCGAAACACTGGGCGATTTTCTGAGGATGGCCGAGTATCGCTGCCGAATCAGATCCGCGAGGATGAATTGTCTGCGCATGGCCTGGTCTTCTGTGGAGCCCGACGTGGGTGCTACCGGCGTAGTCGGACCCAGCAGCGGCTGCAAATCCACAAGAGGATTCATCGGAACGGCTGGCTGCGGCGACGGCGACGACGACGACATAGCACTGATATTTTCCGAGTGTTCGACGACAGGTGATAGTCGGCGACGAGAAGAAATGGAGCTGTAGCTGTGTGACGAAGAAGCAGTGGAATGCACAGAAGAAGTAGTGGAGTGCAGGGAGAGCCTGCTGCCGTGAATCGACAAAGAAGATCCATAGAACCCGGTTGCGCTCGATGTTCTTGGTTCGAGGGCTTCGTTAGCAATGCTCTCCATTCCGGGACGCTGGCCCAATGTGTACCACCATGAACGCAAAATGCTTAGCTTTTGTGACGTTGTGAGTCCTGCCCGAGTAGGCAAGAGGGAAATCTGGGTGCATGCTTTCAAAAAATTGTCATCCAGAGCCTCACATTCAGAGCGGGGAGTCGAGAAGGAAGTCGAGTTTGGACTCGGAGTCCGCAGAGACTGCAGATCCAGAGGGGGAAGGTCGCCGTGAATCCTTTTCGGAAAGTTCGTTACCTGCTGATACGATTTGGTGCTTGTTTTCAATCCAGAACCATCGTCGATCGCGCGATGGCTGCTGTTGTCATTGACGACCGGCTTCACAACCAATGCAGGAGACTTGGATCGCTGCCGCTTCATATATCGAGCAACCTTGATCAAAATCCTGCGAGCATCCGAGATCGCTTCGATGAGCATGAACACCATGATCAGCAAAATGGTTATGAACTGCAGATAGTACAGGAACGTTGCCAGACCGTCCTTGGTAGATGCATCGTCAGACCCGTGTATAGCCCCAACAGTCAGCAGCTGAAGGACATCCGAAACATCTGCAATCCACGCTACAACGAGCTCGTTCTTTTTGTCAAATGGCTTCATCCACACCATCAAACCAGACATGACCAGCTGAACTGCGAGACACAAGACAATCTGGGCTACCGGATTCGGCTGCAGCATTGCAACAATGACGGAATCGACAACCATACGAAACAATTGAATCGATATGAAATATATGGCGCGCTCAGTCAATGCAGAACAGATGCAGTATCCCAAGCAGAACAGGAGACGCGCTGGCCGTCCAAACGCGTGAGCTTGGAAAACGTCATTCTCGTCGCCATCGCCATCGCCATCATGATCATGATCATTATCATGGGCGTCGTCAGCGTTCCCGCGAGAACGCTTCGCTTCCGTGCCCGATTTCGGAATTTTCGTCAGGGTTTTGCGCACTTGCAGCATAAACGGCTTCACGTCACCACCATCAGCGGAGCTCTTCTGCTCCCGAAAACCAGCAGAACGCTCAGGTTCATGGTCGAGCAGCAAAGATTTCTTGTAGCGCACAATCCACTGCATCCACAAGTGCAAGAAAAGAGCAATGAATGCGCTCATTCCAAGCGAATACAACACGAAGGAAATAGCAGCCGAGGTCTGGTAACCAAAGGAGGAATTTGTAAATTGGACCGCGGTCATGACAGAGATGCTGTAAAGCGGAGACAGCAGACAGCCCCACAGAAACAAGGAAACAAAGGAATAAAGATACGTTTCCGCAACGTTGAGGGGCAGCTTGAATTTGCGAAGAATGAGCGCCCAGACAGCGTATCCGACAATGCAAACGGCAGCAGCCAGAACAAACGTCCAAACGACTCCGTTTGCACCGTCTTCGACGCACGCGCGAAAGCCATCCGTGTATGAACTGTACACCACGTCAGCATAGTTCTGAAGCACGGTGTCGGTGAAAATATCAGGGTCCTCGGTCTGGATGTCCATGTCGACTGGGATGCTTTGTGGTAAGAAAGGAATCAGAGACCGCACTTCAAGTCCCATACTGTGCATTGTCTCGACATACCACAGCGGGAAATTAGCATTCAGTTGCGACACTCTGATGATCCTTTCGATCATCCACAACGCAAACAACACTTGCGCTCCTCCACCGGAGGCAGCTGAAGCAACAGAAGCAGTACCTGCTGCATACTTCGCACCGCCTGCAATGTCTCCAGTTCCCGGATTCACAACATCCTTTGGAATATCAGGGACAGAAATCTCCGGCAGAGATGCATTCGACGGAACCGTTATATTCGTACTGTTTCCGAAACCGCTCATGTTGCAGTAGAGCCCCATCCACGGAGAATCGCACAAGCATGATCCATTAGACAGGCACGTACCGTGCCCCGAGCAGTTTGCGTAGACATCGCAGGACGCCGGAAGACTGGAATTGGACGGAAGAGTCCCGTTTGCGTTCGTGGAATTATCGACCAGTGTGGAAACATTGCAGTGCGATCCCGTCCAAGACACGTCGCATATGCACGAACCATTCGTGTCACAGGATCCGCGGCCAGAACAGGAAGCAGTGGAGTTACAAAAGACATTGCATTCTCCAAACGGATAATAGTCTGCGGCGCAAGCGGAGCAATTCGTCGCGGATGGCGATGCAAACTGCGGAGAGGGACAGAAACACTGTCCCCCCGTCGACTCATTGCAGTATCCACCCGCGCCGCAGCCGGCGGTTGGGCACTGAAGATTGCAAGACGGACCAAAATATGTCGCGTTGCAGAGACAGCTCAGGTTTGCAAGGCAGATTCCACGGCCGGAGCACATCAGACCCGACACAGGGCTCAGTGGACACGTTTCGTTGCAAAACACACCAAAGAAATCCGGATGGCAGGCACATTCAAACGCTCCATTGTTCACTGTCGCGACGCAAACACCCCTGCCCGAGCAACTTTGGCCCGCATGGACAGGGCAGGTGTTATTACAGGCACTTCCAGCAAAGCCAGGCTGACATGCGCAGGTCCCGTACGTGGACAGCGAAGGATCCGAATTGTCACAATATCCATTACCGGAGCACATCTGTCCGTTGCTGCCCAAAACACACGTCTTGTTACAACCGACACCAAAGAAGCCGTCATTGCACACACACTTGCCTACAGTTGTATTGCAAAAGCCTGCAGACGAGCATGAAACATCACGGGTCCCGTTGAAGAAGGACCCGGGACACACAGATGAGCAAGAATCTCCGAATTCGACGCTGAGAGAACAAAGGGAGTTCGGACACGTTGTCCGGTTGATAAAACTGTCTGGGAACACAGAGCCTGCACACGGTTCAAAGTGCGATGAGCTTCCGAAGAAAGAAGTGTTTCCTCCGAGCAACTGAATACCGTTGAACGTCTGTCGATTGCCAATGTTGAGGGTTATCGATGCAATAGACGAAGCAGCGGAAACCTTGTTGAACAAGAACGAGCTTTGGATCGCAGACAGTATGGTGCCTTGGAAAGAAATCGCGCCACCAGCATGAACGGCAGACCGTGCGCTATTGTTGTAGAAAGAAGAGGTGTGCACACTCAGAGACGAATTGGTGGCACTCACAGCAATCGCACCGCCAACGCCCCCGATGTTTCCTTGGAACGAACTATTCGTTACCGTTATGGCGCACGCCGTGTCCACAAAGACAGCGCCCCCTTGGCAAGACGCACAGAAGCCGGAAGTGGTTCCCGTAAAGGTGGTCGCTGAGAGAGCCAGGCTGCAGGCAGACGCAGGAAACTTCTGCGATCGTTGCACGTTCACCGCACCGCCATTCAAAGTAGAGCCGGTCGCCGAAAACGAGCAGCTGACAATGTCCGTCGAGATAACATCAAGAAGTGCAATGGAGCCCCCGCTGCCGATGGCTCCAGATTGAGAAAATGTATTCTTCTGAAGAGACAAGGCCACCGCGGAGGCAGCGAACAGATCTCCTGCTCCACTTCCAGCACCCGTGAGCTGCACAAAGTTCGCTTGCCATACATTGCCAGAGAAAATCAAAGGGCCGCTCGCTCCAGAGATGAACACAGCGCCGCCTCGGTACTGGGCAGTATTGCCAGAGAAGAAAGAGTTCACTATCGATATGGCTGAAGAAGCATTCGTTATGTGAAGGCAGCCTCCGTACAGGGACCCGGCAGAGTTCTGCAAACAAGACACATTGTAAACGGACAGTGCTGCGGGAGACACTGCTGCGATTCCGCCTCCGTTGTCCGGAGAAAAGTTTGAAAGGAATGTTGAATTATCGATCCGGATCACCGAATTGTCCAAAACATAGACTGCACCGCCCTTGGCCACCGATCCGAAGCTAGAAATACCAAAGGAGAAGACGGTTTGATACATGAAATTGGAATCCACAATATTCAAAGTCGAGTTGAGCGATAACAGTAATGCACCTCCGAAGCCACGGCATCGATTCGAGTCAAAGGTTGATCCAATAATGGAGACTCTGCTGTTTCCATCGACAAAGAGGCCGCCTGCGACAGTAGCGGTTTCAGGAAGCGGGGCGTACATGTTGAATTCCACAACGCAGCGATGGACCTGCAGCACGGACCACCCGGAAAATGACGCACCGGACCCTCTGTCCGGCGCGCTGTTGACGGATAAGACTGAGTCCGATAAGGTGACGTTGACTGGAACGTATGTTGCAATGCCACCGCCCATTCCAATCTTCGGCACGATATTGTAAGTTACCGCGTTGTAATAGAAACCCGAGCCGTTTGTTACCAGAAGCGTCGGCCACAGTGCATCAGAAGCGTTGTACGGTGCTGGGGAGTATGGAGAATATCCAGACTGACTGAGAATAGCAGAATTCACGACGGCGAGTCCTCCACCGCCAAGGAACGCAGAGTTTCGGGAAAAGTTGGCATTCGAGAAGAGCGCCACATTGAATCCAGTACCCGCGATCAGCACGGCGCCTCCATAGCCCCCGGTTGCGACATTTAATCGAAACAAACACGACGTAACGCTGAGCTGATAGACCCCTCCACTTCCTGTATTCGTGATAGGATCATCCGGATACCGAAATGCCAGTGCGCCGCCGCCAAACACAGCGACATTGGAGACGAACGTCGACGATGATATTTGCACAACGCTGCTGCGAGACTGCACGGCACCTCCGCTTCCCTTTGCAGCCTGCACCCATGTTGCGCGGTTATCCTCAAAGTAAGAATCATCGATTCGGAGCAGCGACGCTCCGGAGCCTGTGTAGACGGCGCCGCCCCCCAGCGCAACATTGGACCGAAATGACGAAGAGAAGATCCCAAGTGCTCCATCGCTCACAGAAAAGTCAATTGCGCCGCCATTGGACCCTGAAGAGTTATTCTTCAAGAAGAAGCACTTGCTGACAGCGACATTTGTGCTTCCCGATGCGAAGATCGCCGAGTCCATGCAGTTGCGAAACGTGATTCCAACAAACGAGACGTTGATCTGGGTTGCTGGATTTGTGGACAGGATCGAAACAGCATGGATCGGAAGAAACCCGCAGTCTAGAATCGCGGTTCCGAGCACGGGATTCGCCGATACCTCATTTTTCACCAAGACTGACTTCCCATTCAGAATATTCGTTTTGGTCAACATCACCGACCCCGTTTCCGTGATAAGGATGGTATCCCCATTCGCTGTGGCCGTGAATGCAGCAGCCAGCGAAGCTTCGTTCGTGACAACATACTGTGCCGCATAGCTGACTGCCACACACGCACACATCCAGAGCAGCAAAGCGAGCCGCGTCATCCTCTTGCTCGTCATCAAATACAGTCTGCCTTACCTCTGCATTTGTACATTCAAGCACAGCGCGACCGCATAAGATGTCCCTGGTGAAAAATCAAGTAATGGAGAAAAAAGAAGATGAGAACAAATAAATACTGCGTTTCGAGATGGAAAAGGAAAAGGCAGAGGAAGAGGAAAAAAAGAAAAGACCTCGATTCAATTTTTACAAAACCTGGAAAGTTGCTTGGGGATGTTGCGGCAAAAGGACATCTCTTCATCATCGCCACCCCCAAGCCCTTTGGAATTCCTGATTCCTTCCCTACTCATCGGGAGTGTTCCGACTCTGCTCCGACACTGCAGCTTTCCATTTCTGTCAGCAGTCTAAAAATGGCAAGTGGCCCGTCTTGAAATTTCCATTCGGGGCAACCGTGCATCAAACCTCAGCCGATGCATCCCGGTTGAGGCGTCGGCAACCGTCGACTTCAAATGCCCGCACAAGTCCTCCCTATTGTGTGGGTCAGCATGGAGTGCTGCGAAAATGCTGAAAGCTCGTTATCAGCTGTGCGCCCGAATCGTGTGTCCTTGTAACTGTTTTTCTTTCCCCATTGGATGATCAATGACGACACAGACTATACAAGATAAAAGTGTGAATAATATCGGTTCATCCGTTCTGAAATCCATGTCCTGGCAAGTTTCTGAAAACTTGAAGGACTGTGTGCGCACCGGGCCCGAAATTGCGTCGGATGCCTCGGCGGGCAAAAAGCGCATCGATGTTGCAGGCGCAGGCGCTATTTCTGCTCCAATAGTGGTCTCAGCTGTGTTGTTAGTTGCCTGGTTCACAGCAGGAGGAGTTGCTGCCGGATCCGCAGCTGCCTGTGTTCAATCGGCAGTTTCCGGCCCGTATACTAGTGGCATTGTTTTTCCTTTTCCTTTCTTTTCCTTTCTTTTGCAAAGCGTTGGAGCCACAGGGCTTAGATTCACGAGAACAGTAGGATCAAGCATGACTGGGGGTTTCTGTTCAGGCAATGCCCACTGGACTGCATCCAAGATGAGCCGTGAGAAGATCAGCCTTGCTTGTTCTCCCACAGCATCACAGACGCCTACCCGCTACTGGATTTCTTCGATGCTTCACAGTTCACGTCTGTAATCCTAGTATGTCTTGACATTACATTGCATTCGACCAACCTGTTGAAACAAGCTCGATACCTTATCATGCGTTTCCTGTTCTGCGAACCGAGAGTAAACATTTCTCATGGCACATACGGCGAATCCACTCTAGAAGACAGGAGACAAGTGGGATGTCTTTCAGAACCGAGCTATCGTGTTAGCATCATGAAGTTGAACAAGGGGTTCGACAGGAATCACGGGGGAAGCTGTTGCTTCTGCTTTCGCCGATTTACTTTTTCTTGTGATTGGACATATCGCTCTTTTGCAGCAGTCCCTCTATTTTCTTCGGAAGGATCCGTGGTTCCCCTATGTTATTTGAGGTAGAAGAAATAAACCAAAAATAAATTAAATAATAATAACAATTAAATAAATATATATTAAAAAACCATAATATAAAAATAAAATTCAATGAACCAAAAAAAGAAAAGAGAAACTCAGGAAAGTGCGAAAAGCTCGGAAATTCCACAATGTGAATCCGAGAATTCCGTAACTCTTACGAGTCTTTCGAATCTGCATCCTTCTTCTTCTTCTTCTTCTCTTTTTCTTCTTCTTCTTCTTCTTCTTCTTCGTCGTCGTCGTCGTCTTTTTTTAATTATAAACACCATTGTGAGTAGGACTTTTTGTTATTGAGAAAGATGCCTCCAAAGACAGCTTCTTCGAGCGGCGGACCGGCTGGTGGAGTTCGGTTTGGACGAGTGAAGAATACGCTGAAGATGGGTATTGTAGGGCTGCCGAATGTTGGTAAGTCGTCTCTGTTTAATCTGCTGACGCGAACATCGCTTGCGGCAGCTGAGAATTTTCCGTTCTGCACGATTGAGCCGAACGAAGCGCGGTGTCCTGTGCCCGATGCGCGGTATGAGCATTTGTGCTCGCTGTGGCAGCCTGTGACTCGATACCCTGCATTCTTGCAAGTGTGGGACATCGCGGGTCTGATCCGAGGAGCATCTACGGGTGCTGGACTTGGCAATGCGTTTCTTTCTCACATTGGAGCGGTGGATGGGATCTTTCATATGGTCCGAGCGTTTGATGCGCCGTCTGTGATTCATGTGGAGGAGTGTGTGGACCCCGTGCGCGATCTCGAGACGATAACCCATGAGCTGTGCCAGAAGGATTTGGCAGTGCTTTCGGCTGCAGAGGAGCGAGAGAAGCGAGATGTGCGCAAGTCATCGAGCGAGGGAATGAAGCTGTCGGGATTGTTTATCGCAACGATGGCCAAGGTGCGATCGATGCTGGAGGGTGACCGGCCTGTCAAGGACGGCGAGTGGACCGTGCCCGAGATTGAGCTCATCAAGGACAAGCTTCCAGATCTCGTCACGACGAAGCCCCAAGTTTATCTGGTGAATCTGTCGCGCGACGAGTATATACGCAAGCGGTCCAAGTGGCTCAAGCCGATTGCCGAGTGGGTTGCGGCGCATGGTGGAGGCGCAGTCATTCCGGTCTCTGTCGAGTGGGAGGAAGAGTATGCTGCTCTCGGCGACTCGGAGCAGGCGCAGGCCGAGATGTGTGCGAGAGACGGAAACGGAGTCAAGAGCGCTCTTCCGCGGATCATCACGGAAGGATTTCGGTGTCTCGATCTCATCTTTTTCATTACGGCGGGAGAAAAGGAGGTTCGATGCTGGACCGTTGCACAGGGCTGTGCGGCACCGCAGGCAGCCGGCGTCATCCACTCGGACTTTGAAAAGAACTTTATCAAGGCCGAGGTCGTTGCGTACGAGGACTTTAAGACTCTTCAGAAGTCAAAGGGTATGGCAGATGTCAAGGCCGCTGGTAAATACCGACAGGAAGGACGCACGTATATTGTCCAGGACGGCGATATCATTCATTTCCAATGCGGCAGATAGGTATTCAGTCCCCAATTCCATTACTCTTGTCTGTGTGTCTGTGTGTCTGTGTGTCTGTGTGTCTGTGTGTCTGTGTGTCTGTGTCTCACACCGCGTGTCAGCACTCAAACCGCAATCTTTTAATTTAAAATAAATGAATAATAACAATAGTAACGATAATAAGAGGAACGATAAGGATAATGATAAAAAGAACTGTAGTGGCGATTCTCCAAATCAGGCAAGGCGTGATGGGCGTGATGGGAAAAGCGACTTCCAGTTTCCCCCGCCTCTGTTGCTGAGACAACTTCCCTCCAAATTCGAAGTCAGATTCCGATTTCGACTCTCTTTTCTCGCGTCACGGAATCCAAAGATTTCCCAAAACCTTCAAATGACCAACTCGTCGAATCCGTTTCATTCGTCTCCTTTATTATTTTTTATTTTAAAGTTCAGTTATTATTTTATTTAAAAAAAAAATTCATTTCAGGTTTTTTTCCCCTTCTCTCTCTTTCTCTTTCTCTTTCTCTTTCTCACACGTTCTTGCTCAACATCATTGCTACTTGAAGGCCTTGGAATTTTTTTTTTTAAGTTTTTAAAATTTCAGATTTTGGTGCCGTGGGGGGGAAGTACTTGAGAGAGAAATGGATCCTTCTGAATCGCACCTGTGGAACACGCGGTCGATCCAGGTTGCGCATGCATGGCACACGCTTCCTTCGAACTTTGATCCTGAAAAGGCAACGTTCAATGCTGTGATTGAGATTCCAAAGGGGTCCAAGGTGAAGTACGAGTACGACAAGACGACGGGGTTGTTGTTTGTGGACCGCATTTTGTACTCGTCGGTGGTGTATCCTGCAAACTACGGGTTCATTCCGGGAACGTATGCCGAGGACCATGATCCGCTGGACGTGATTGTGCTTGGGCAGGAGTCGGTGGTTCCGAACTGCTATTTGCGAGCGCGCGCGATTGGAATCATTCATATGATCGACCAGGGAGAACTGGACCACAAGATCGTTGCAGTGCACCGCGACGACCCGGAGTTCCGCGATTACACGGACATTTCACAGCTTCCAAAGCACAGAATCGCAGAAATCGCAGGGTTCTTCAGAGACTACAAGAAGCTGGAGAAAAAGGAAGTCACTGTCACCGACGATTTTGGTTCGCCTGCAGACGCCAAGGTCCTCATCCAAGAATGCATCGCGCGATACACCACCCGTCGAGCTTCTCTTATGCTGAACGGAGGCCAATAGACGACGCACAGAGCCCTCCAAATGTCTGGGACGTTCGTTTTGTTCTTGTTCTTGTTCTTGTTCCTGTTCTTGGAGAACACAGCAAATAAAAAGCTCCTCCTTTTTCCCTTTACATTACCCCTTGTGATGCTCTAAGCACCAGCATCAATTATCAAGCTGCGGCGGTGTTTGCGGGATCGAGCCAGACAAGAGTACCGTCGATGGAATCTGGAATCGCAGAATACGCAGTGAGGACAAACGGCCGCTCCATGCCAGCATCAAACGTCGATGGCACAATGGTGTACTGACCAGGTTCCAAGGTGAGCTCGGCGGACACTTCACGCATGTTGGAGTACGTGGTCGCGTGAATCAACGTGCTCTTTGTGGCCTTGGCGCACCGCAGTCCGTTCTTGTTAAACACCATGAAGCCCATGTGATAGAAGCTAGAGGCATCCACAACATCCAGAACCTGCGCAAGGAGGATGTACACCGTGGTCGGCTTGGTGACTTTGAGCAAATACTGCGGATTCTTCGTAAACTTCGCAGCATTGTTCACAGAGCCTCCTGCGGTTTCTCCTTTCCACTCTCCCAATGCTTCCGCCTTCTTCCACGTCTTCGGAACGACCCTGCAGAGATAGAGAGTGGGGAAGTTTTCAATAAACGCTTCGAACGACATGTAGAACGCACCATCATCGGCAACACCGGGCGCCATCGGTCCCAGCTTCGCTCGCAAACGCGGGGTCCACAATGGAGAGTCATCGCAATAATCTCCCGTCCATTCGCCTTGGCCCCACGGATTTCGGAGCCGCACAAGACGGATATCGTCGATCTCCACCACATTCAAGATGGCATACGCATGACCTTGCACAATCCCCTCGGAACTGGAATCCGTATCCTTACCGGCACTCGAGCCTGCGCCCATCAGGAATCCAGACTCAAAGGCCGTGAGCATCTTTTGCCACAGTCGTTCGCTTGTCTTTGTGGATTCTGGGATACCACCAGTCAAGGAGGTTAATCCTGTGTGAACAAACCCGCCTTCAATTCCAGAATAGGATCCACCTCCGAACCGCTTTGCAAACGCCTTTTCCACAATGGCGGGCCACAACTCACCTTCGTGAACAGACTGCGCAAACGCTGGACCAGATCGATTGTCGTCGTATGGAAGGAAGTCGTCCACCATCACAGATTCCTGTCGACCATTCACAAACAGCTTGACAGAATAAACACCTGCAATCACGCAATCCTTCAGCGAGCCGCCAACGGGCTTCAGGAACATGTCTTCGATGCGCGTGCGATCCATGGCCACCACAGTCATTGCAGACAGAAGCCAGCAGTCACCAAGCGAGCCTTGTGCAACCGAAGAATCTGTATTCTGAGCCTTGATGACATCGGCATTTGCACGCTGTTCAGCATTCATTCGGCCCCAAACAAAACCAGATTTTCCAATTGCCTGCGCGTCGCGATCGCTGAACACTTTGTCCTTGAAAAGCGTCCGATTGGATTTCGAAGACTGGACAGCTTCCGTCAGCCGAATCACATCCGGATCTGCACTACTCAAACTCGATCGGTTCTTTTCAGTTTCCGCTTTTCGGCGACGCTCCTCCTCCTCCTTCTCCTTCTTCTTCTTCGCTTCTTCTTCTGCCTTCCTCTGAGCAGCTTTCTCTTCCTCTTCCTGCTTCCGTTTGACAGCTTCCTGTCGCTTCCGCTCGATTTCACGTCGCCTCTCGTTTTCTGCATTCTTTCGGCGTCTCTCCTCTTCTTCTTCGTCGGCGTCCGTAGCGTCACGTTCCAGTTGGTCGCGTCGTTTTCTTTCCGCTTCCCTACGTCGTTCCTCCTCTTCTTCCTCCTCCTGCTCTTTCTGGAGACGCAGACGCTCAATTTCTTCACGCTTCCGTTGTTCTTCATTCTGCAAACGGATTCTTTCCAACTCCTCGCGCTTCCTCTGCTCCTCTTCTAATCGCCGCTTATTACCTTCTTCCTCTTCTTCCAGTCGTCGACGTTCTTCTTCTTGTAGTCGAAGTCGGATGGCGTCATCCTCGCTCCTGCGCCTGTTTTCTTCGTCTTTTCTCTTCTTCTCATCCTCCAGTAACCGCTGACGGCGGACTCGTTCTGCTTCTTCGTCTTCCTTCTGTTTGCGCTCGTCCTCACGTTTTTGCTCAGACTTCTTTTCGAGATACAACTTGTAGTCCTTCTGCACCGCCATCCGATCCTCGTTCTTGATGCTCGGGAGGGACTGCTTTTGCAGGATCTCATACAGGATGATCTGATCCCGAAGTTCGACAGGAACCATAGCAATTTGCTCCAAATCCACGGGCAACGGGGTGACACGAGGATTTGCAGGCGTTGCAGGACCGGGATCATGCGCAGAAATGGATGCAGTGGGCAGAGGACTGGCAGGCAGGCCTTGACTGCCCGAAGACGCCGCCCCACCAGCTCCAGTCACACCTCCTGTGGCTCCACCATCTCCAGGGCCCTTCTTGTTGAGGTTGCCACTTAGGAAAACATCGCGCTGTTTGTAAAGACTCTGCAGGCGCTCCGCAATAAACTGACTCCAGCGCGCTTCGTCAGCCTTCATAATGGACTGGCCGGTCAGCCAGACAAACATTTCCACCAAAGCGAAGTACTTCAAGAAGCGAATAGCAGCGTGCCGGACTTCAGCATCCGCTTTGAAAACCTCCGTGCACAGTGCAGCCACATTACACTCCGACTTGTATTTCTTGGCGATCTCCTCACTCTCCTTCAGTTCAACGTGCGGCATCTTTTCTTCGATGCGCATCAGCGTGACTTCCGGATACGGAGATGTCGCCTCAGACCCCTCGGCTGCATCATACTGTTTAACAGCAAGTTCTAATGACAAGTCGTAAAAGACGCGGTCAATCAGCAAATGGTCATGCGCCGAATGCTCCGGGGCAGATGCTGGGCCGTCTTCAATCATCTTTGCAGAAATCAAGGCATTAAAGTATCGATTACGTGCGGAGTTAATGCAGGCCTTGATGACGGGTTCCGGGCAGTACGGAGACACAAGATGCAGCTGGTGGCGGACAAACCTGGAAAACCAGACGGTGCAGACAAACAGACAGAGAAGAGCGAAAGACGAAACGTCCATTCCGATCCACGCAGGGCTTAAGAAGAGGGTGGCCACCACGCCCCAAATCAGCAGCGTGAAAAGAGCGCAATACAGCGCAACAGTTCCCAAACTGCTCGCAACAACGTCCGGAAGGTCATTGGTCTGACTGAACTTGTACACTGGGAAGATATACTCGCTCCAGACAATAAAGCAATGGGGATTCCGCAAGTGAACATATAAGTGCATGGCAGCCAGCGCCATGAACAAGCAGAATATCGACGCCGCAAACATCGAAAAACCGCCAAAGGCATATGACGTGGCAAAGCCAATGCCAACACCGATTCCGGCGAGTATCATGAGAATGCCTCCAACAACCTGCACATGACGTGGTGGTAAGTAATAGTTGTTCGAAACCCACCGAACAATCGTGAATACTGCAGCGGCGGCGCCGAACAAGATGAACAAGAGGACGACGCCAGCGATAATGGACAACACGACGAAAACTGCGATCATGAATGCCACAAAACACGCCAAAGCAAAAGAAAGCAAAATGATAGAACTCGTCTGCAACTTCCACTTGTTATCCTTCCACACAATGAATCCAGAAACAGTGGAAACGAAGATTGGATAGGCAAGCACACAGAACAAAAGCACCAGCGCAGAATTGGATGGAACGCCGTTCAAACTGGTATAGTAGAATATGATGCCGTACAATATCAGCGTGATGAAGGAAATGCTTTCGATAATCATGGAGAAGACAGACAACTTCAGCGTTTGGAACCATTCGACTACGGGTAAAAAGGAGAAAACGACAATCAAAGGACAAACGCAAATGCTCCATCCGATGAATGTCGGGCTCACAGTCGCCGCGATCAAGCCACCCCACGCAACGAACAAGGCCACAAACAAGAACGCCCACACCCATACAGATGGCTTCACCCACTTGTATTCGCCCTTTTTCCAAACCAAGTAAAAGTACAGGGCGCACAACAATGCGGGAAACGCAAAAATGAAACAAAACAAAACAATAAAGGATCGTGTGATGAAGTATAACAGGAGCCCCTCAAGACCAGAGACAACAATTGCAGCAAGGGCGACCCATACCGACGGTTGCTTGAGGATCGCAAAACTGACCGCCCCGCAATTCACCGCGGCAGTCTTCACGGTGTCCTTCACGGTGTCCATCCGCTGCACGGACAATACGAACCCGGTGGAAAGGAGCCATTCCTGTCGGTAGAGCAGCCGCAACGTTGTCAATATGAACATGTATGGAATCAAGATCAGAATAGCTGCAACTCCGAATTCCCACTGCCCATGGGACTGGCCGTCCATTACGGAAACTGTGGCAATTCCTGCAACCTTGGACACCGCGATCACACCAGCAATAAAGGGAATGGTTAGGAATAGCAGATTAAATTCCGGAGTCTGGAACACCTTCACCATCTCTCGCCGGGAGATTCTATTCGAACGCAGGTTCGTGAGTGTTTTCAAAGTGTCTTTCAATTTCACCAACGAGAACCCCATGGATAACTGAGGACTCTTCTTCTCCAAACTGACGCGATGATTGACCAGGGACGTGGAGAACAGCAGCCCGAAGAACACATAAAGCAGGCAGATGCCAAGGAACCAGACCTCGTCGCCAAATGAAAAGAGTGCGATACGACAAATCGTGGACACACCCAGAACTGCAAGAGGACTGACCAAGAAACCAGACGTAATGTACAGGGCCACATTGATATCGATGAAGAGCACGCAGCCTCCCATGATGAAGCCCAGGTTCGAGGCTCCTCCGGTGGCGCCGTCAGGCGTCCTGAACTTCACAACAAGTGCATAGGCAAGCAGAATGCCAACCGATACGACATACAGGACTATAGATTTCATCTTTCGAGAAAACTGTCTTTTCACGGAAAATGAAGACACCGCAGACGTGCCAAAACCGAGCTCAAACTCCCCATCGACCAGCGTATCCATTGTCTGGATGCAAGGAGCAGTAGACGGAAGCTCCACAGAGTCCTGTGTATTGTAGAATGTGATCATCGTGATGCAGAGCATATTCAGCGCGAACATGATCGCCGAAACTCCGGTGAACGTAAACGGTTTCAGTCCAAACACCACCGTTAGCTCATACGCGACAAAGAACACCAATGACGATACCAGAAACGCATAGATGCCGCGCGACCACGGAAAGAAGCCCTGAGTCGCCCATCGCAACAAGGCCGAAGCGAACGGCAGGATAAACCCTCCAAAAAAGAGCATCGTAAGGCCGACCACGACCGGCGATATTTTTGCACAGACAACAATCGACCACGCCAAAAGCAACCCGACTGGAGGAGCAACCGTCAGGAAAACGAGCACGGGCTCCAAGACCGCCAGCGTCCATTTGAAATCCCACGGAATCTTCGCAACCGACTGAAGCTTTGCGATCCACACAGGCCACCGAAACACATTCCAGTGAAGAAGGAACTGAAGTGATGAGAACGACAAGATCAGCATGATGAAAAACGGAAGCCCAAGGCTCAGAGCATACGAGCGGAAGAGAGTCTCGTCAAACTCGGAGTCCGACGTGCTGCTCTCCAGTGCCATTTCCCCCTCGCCACAGTTGGAATTGCTCGATTATCCAGCAATTGAATGTCGAGAATACACGAAAGGAGGCAGGAAAAAAAAAGCGCAAATCAAAAATTTATAATATGAAAAGAAAAAGAAAGAAGAAAATACATATGAAAAATTAAATTTTAAAATAAAATAAAAAAATTTATTTAGTAAAGAGCAAAGAATGGATCGAAAGAATCGAAAGAAATACAGGGAAACGGATTCCGCAGCCGAAGGTTTCCTGATGACCGACGAGCGACTGATCAGAGGAAAACCTTTTTGCACGGCGCTCGTACAGTTCGACCGCTTTGTGTGTGCATGAGCAACAAAACACGAGTGCACACACGCAGGCAAATGGACATGTACAGTCGCTTTCATGGAGATTCGGTTTTTGCCGTTCTGAGCTTTTGGCATCCGAATCCCGTATTTCTGATTGGGCGTTTCGATTCGATTCGATTCGATTCGTTTCTCTTTTCTTCCCAGTTTTCCATTCGTTTGACGGTCACTGTTTGTTGCTAACGCGGTGAAGAGGCAGCAAAAAAAGAGAGAGGAGGGAATACAGCTGGTGATGCGCGCGCGCGTGTGTGTGTATGTGTGACTGCGATTTGAGTGGTTGCAGATGTGGGAGTGGTTGAAGTCGAAGCGTGCCAAGCATGAGTGCTCGTCTTCTTTCTCCTTGGACACAGTGAAGCTGCTTACGTACAACGTGTGGTTTGATACGATGGCGAGAGAATTGCGGACGTCTGCGTTAGTTGCATGCTTGGTGGAAGAGAGTGCGGACGTAATGGGGCTGCAAGAAGTCACTCCAGAAGTCCTGATGCTGCTACTCGGATATCCTGCCCTCTGCTCCATGTATCCTTATTGGAGCACGAAGAGCGTGGCGGAGGTTCGGCCCTATCAGGTACTGATGCTTAGCAAGTGGCGGCCTGTTGATCACAGGAGTATTGCGCTTCCGACTTGTATGGGCCGCAAAGGCGAGATGATCCGGTTCGACATTGGTCCAAATAGCGATATGGCATTTTGGTGCGCAACAGTGCATCTCGAGTCGCTGAATTCTCAGGCAGTCCGACGCTCGCAACTGGATATTCTCTGCAGGGAGCTCTCAGCGAGTGCACAGAACCCGAAGCAGCCCGGAGGAAGGCTTTCTGTGCTCATGGGCGATTTCAATTATTTTGGAGATTGCGAAGATGCTGAAATCACAAGAAACGAATTCAAGGATGCCTGGCTGTTCTTGCATTCTGACAAGTCGCCGGACGACGGGTACACGTACGATTCTCATCGGAACCCAATGCTGTCACCAAAGTATCGCGACCGGCTTGACCGTGTCATTTGGGCATCGCTTCCCAGTTCGGGCGCAGCACACACTGCAAATTGGGCACCAACCGCAATGCGCATCATTGGAAATGTCCCTGGTCAGTACGGTCTTCCACCTAACCTTCTCATCTCCGATCACTACGGACTGGTTGCCGTGTTCCAACCGCAGGTCGTCTGAACAACCGACGTACGCACTACGCTGCCCAACACACACGAAATAGTGACAATAAAAGTAAATCATTATTGCCTTAAATGCGAGTTTGACGCTGCTTGATGCACCAATTTTCCCCCCGAAAAAATTCCCGAATTGGCTTTCGGAGGGCTTCTCCAATCCAAGACAAAATGATGCAAAACCTTCTTTTCGTTATGGCTTACAACGTAGTTTCGTTGTCGTTGACCCAATTTCTTGGTTGTGCGGCGTGCTGTTCGCGAACATCAGCTTATATATATACTTCTTGGTGGAAGAATGCAGAGCACTGGGAATGCAGATGCAGAAAAGAGCCATCCAAAGGCTCGCTCTGTCTACGAATCATCTTCAGCTCTTGTTTCCCGCGTATGCTTTTCCTCCTTCAAAAAAAGTGATTGCTACTTCTTTGGTGCAATTAGGGTAGCTGTAGTACTCATTGTGCGGTTGTGTATGTGTATGTGTATGTGTGCGTGCGATTTGTAGATGACCTTGCTGCACCAAACTGTGCATTCGTTTTTCCGAAATCTAGCAAATAATCAAGTCGATGTTTGTATGTTGGCTTTTTTATTTTTATTTTTATTTGAGGTGTTTTGTTCTTTGCTGAGCAGCTTCTCTTTCTCTCATTGTTTGTTCTGCTTCACGTCATGACATCATTTTCCTCCTTACTCATGCGATCATGTGTCGAAGCATTGAATTCTGTCCAAAACATTCTTCAAATATGCAGGAAAGACGACGAGTTGATTGCGCAGTCGCGGGAGCTTGTGCAGACATCACAGGCGCTGGTGACTCGAAAGCTGTCCCTGCCCGCGCTTTCCGACCACGCCCGGAAGCTGTTTCCAGGAGACGTTCATAAGAGGTTTTACGATGCTGGACGGCTGAAGCGCGGGTTGTGGAGACGCGAGGTGGTGCTTCGATACATGCATCAACATTACGATGTCCGATACCGATGCTTTCGCGCTGGGGTCCAAGACCAGAGGATGTGCACAGACTGCCAGACCAAGACACTTTCGTTCCACGGTCCGCTGGATCCGTTTGCGAGATATTTGCTGCGATTCAAGGATTTTTCGCAGGTTCTTGTGGACAACATAAACATTCTGGACGCGAGTGGGCCAATCAGCAGATTTGCGCGGTTCATGATGCGGCGCACCATCCTCTTGCGAATCGGAGGGAATAGGAGTGTCAGCATCCAGTTTCAGAGAAGGGTCGACGCGCAAGTGTGGTTTGTCTCGTCTTTTGACATCGAGATGCCAAATACGCCGCTGGAGGTCGATGAGCTGAAGCTGGATTGGTTCCGGAGGTTCTTCAATACTCGCGGACCAATGTCTGCGGAAGCAGCTGCGCAGACTCTCGTAGCCGCCCTGGCATCCTTCGCCATTGTCCAGTCCAGCACTCCATCTGTCGGAGGGATCAACGCGAATGTTAATGTTAGTGCCTTGGACACTGCCCTGCCGGCGTCGGAGCCTGCTGAAAGAATCGTCTCTGACCCGGCGCTCAATCCGAGTACTGCCCATTCGTTTTCGAATACATGACGATAATAAAAAAATTAAAAAAAAACCGAGTAGTTTTAACTAATTTTAGCTTATTGAAGCTTGATCTTCAGATCAACAAGGAATTGCTTCAAACCTTTTGCCCAGACCGACGTCTCGTTCCAGTGATCAGTGGTCAGCTTCCCAAGCACTTCAGACGCCCTAGCAACATCCCTTGCACGAATTGCGTTCGTAATGTCATCCACAATGGCAAGTACGGTCGCAGAAATACCATCGCTTGCCAGGGCTCGGAACAAAGTCAGCAGAGCCTTCCCTACAAATTCCTTCTTGCGAGGATCAGCATTGGCATACGCCCAGGCATACACTTCCTGCAAAAACTTGGCAGATGCGCCGCCCTTGCTCTCAGGAATGAAGCTGTCCACCTGGAATTCCTCCACGGTGAGAACCGCCGGGGCTGCAGGGGCACTCGGTGCAGTCGCGATTGGAGATGTCTGGTGTTGCTGGTAGTCTGCGGCAGGAGCCTGGTAGGCACCCGCATGTGTCACAGGTGCGACATGTGCGGGAGTCGCAGGAACAGCAGTGGCAGGCATCGATGCTGAAGGACCAAGAGGAAGGGAGGCGGGAGTAGCAGTGGATGCCAGGGTAGGAGCAGAGGCAGGGGCAGCAAATTGCGATGCATGCTCGTAATGGGAGTGACTCATGGGTGCAGCAGACTGCGACACAGAATTTGAATACGCAGCTTGTTGGTAAGCTTCCGTCACTGATCGACGTCCAGAAGAGGCATTATACTGACCCGCAGGATCGTGCGCATAGTGATGACCCTGAGATAAATGCTCATACTGCGACTGAACTGGAGTGGAAACAGCAGGCACCGCAGCGGCAGCAGGGGCGACTGCAGGCGCAACCAATGCTGCATCCAAACGATCTCGCAGCTCGCGTGCGTCCGACAGCAATGGATCGGAGTCCATGGCGGCTCCAATGACGGCAATGAACTTCCGTGCCAAAGCAAGTCTGCCTTGCGCAGCCAGACGGGTTGCATAGTCCAACGCATGCTGTGCGAACTGATGCGTCGCTGATGCTGCCGATGACGGCCGTTCAGGAGCAGAAAATTGTATGGAAATTTGCAGAACGCACGCCTTCTCCATATAGTCCGCAGTATGGTCCCACAAAGCCAGACACTTATCCATATCGCCAGCACACATGTAGCAGACCACAGCACGTTCAACTTCGCCAGAAGCCTCCAAACGAGAACCCAGCATCCCAACAAGACTCGAAAACGACTCCTGAGATGCGTAGGAACACAACACTGCAAGAACATCTTTCCAAGACGAGGCAATGTCTTCAATGGATTGAATCAAGTGATCGAATGTTCCGTTCACCACAGAGGACACAATGCGGCCATACTTGCTCTGCGATCGATCTCGACTCGCTGTCAGTGAATCCAAATACGCTCTGCGGGTCTTTTCCCACAGCGAACCGTTATGGGGGTCGCAAGACGCAAGCAACAGTGCATCCGCCCAAGCAGAAGCTCGTATGCATCGTGCTACCGCATCGGGAAAATCACGAGTCACAACGGATCGGGTGAGAGCAGCAAGCGTACCAGCGCCGAGATTCATGCCACCAAAAGAGTCCGTCACACTTTCAAACAACGCATCCTCATTTGACGTGGTAGCAGTTGCGTTGGGAGAAAACACACTAGTCTCGTTTGCATCCCACTTGGCTTCGGGCTGTGCAGTATGAGACCCCTCGTCGCTCGATTCCAAGATCGCCGGGGCTGCATCATCAACGTATCCCAAGTGCTTCATGAGCACGTTGCGGGTGTCGCGCGTAAACAAAATGCCGAGGATTTTCCAGATCTGCGCTTCCTTGGCATGCCCTCTGGACTCATACTCGACAGTCTTCTTTTGGCAGTATGCAGAAAGCGGAGCCGTGTGACCGTCGGAAGTATATACAGACAATGCAATATCAAGATCTTCAGCACGAGCCACAAACTCCGGGTCAGTAATGACAGTTTTCAGGGCCCCGACGGATTTCTTTGTGGCTGCGTCCCAAGATACGGAAACCAGTTTCCCTCCAAAACCAAACGAGGCGCTGGCCGGTCTCCGGAGCCATTTAGGAGCATACGGCGGGACACCAGAGATGGTGTTCCAGTTTGCACCCTGCATGGTCAGTACCGATATCTTCCCGTCAAAGGACCCAGTGGCCACAATAGAAGGAGACTTGGGTGACCAAATCGCTCTATGAACCCAGTTGTCGGACGCGGGAAGCTCGGCAACCTGGCGACCATCTTCCGGATTCCAGCAGATGACCCGGTTGTCCCTGCCGCAGGACAGCAACAATCCGGCATCATCCGGGCACCAGGCGAGAGACAGAATTCCAGCAGAGTGACCTTCAAGAACACGAATGGGGGCCACAGCCGTTCTCAAATCCCAAATCTGGACCACAGGCGATGCGTCGTCTTCCGAGGCAACCGCAACTTGGGTCGCATTCTCTGGGTTCCACGAGATTGCAGAGCAGCGCAGCTTTCTGTTCTTGTCAGCAAACGTAAAAACAGGTCTCTTTTGCTTGAGATCCCAGACAACAGAGAGGCCATTGATGGAAGTCGAGCCCAAAATGTGCGCAACTTTGCGGTTCCACGCAACATCGCTGACCTCCTCGGTGTGGGGATTCCTGCCACCCGGGGCAGCCCAAGCACCCGACGACTCACCAAGAGTCCAGATGTACACCTGTCCATCCGCGCCGCCGGATGCGAGCATGCTCGGCTGGAACGGATTGAACTGCAACGCCCGAACATCGCCTTCGTGTTTCTTCAGCAGAATCGGCTCCATCGTGGAATCAGAGCCTTGGGACGGCGGAGAGTTAAAGAACTCCTCTCCATTCACATTTACAGAGCTCGCTGTTGGCGGTTGATACGACGAAATCATATTGTCGGCATTCCAAAGCTGAATGGAACCATCCACAAGCGCTCCAGCTATCAGCGATCCGCCCCAATCCAGCCTGCTGAACCGCTCTGGCGCATCAATTGTAGCAACAATAGACATATCACGTGTGTCCAAGTTGTTGAGACCGCAGGAAAAGATCTCCAATTTCGCAGACGCAGAGAAATCAGCATCGAATGATCCTGCCATGGACCCAGCCACAAGGTGGCTTCCAGATGGACTCCATGCAAATGTTGCAGTTCGAGATACCTGCTTCAAAAACATGCTGTGTCAAAACCGCTTTTGCCCGAAGCGATCTCTATCAGACAAGCAAACAAACAGAAACAGAAACAGAAACAGAAACAGAAACAGAGAACAAAAAAATATTAAAAAAATGAAGAAGGAGAAGAATGAAAAGAAAGCAAGAAAGAAAGACAAAACAGCACACACAGCAATTGGAATGAATAAACGAAATAATAGAAGATGAAAAAGTGGATTCAAAAAAAACTTGAAACTATGAGGGAATGACACGTGACAGTGTCAGAGGGGTCATCGTGCAAGGGCTGACAAAAAAGCAGCAAAAGAGAAGAAAAATAATAATAATAAAGCTTGGCATGCAGAGCCGTTTTTACAACAGGTAGAAGGGGCGCTTTCTGTTTTTTTGTGCTTGTGTTTGGATACTCGCGTTCTGCAAACTGCGAAAACAGTAACGGTCAGTAGATGTGAACTGCGAGGTAATCAACATTTTGTACAATTAGAGGACTGGGGAAATGCACGCTCTTGAGCATAATTCACAATCCGGCTGTTTCTCCATTCAGCTTTCGCAACAACATGAGACAAATGTGGAGGTCTTGCGAAAGCGATGTCAGCTGTTTTTCGATTTCCGTAATCTTGGCATTGAGAATTTGGACTTCTGGACGTGGATCGTGGAGGACATCCGCGAATCCACCAGAGCTGTTTGGATCGTGTCCAGATCCCGCTTGGCTGGTCGCACTTGCCATGGATGAAGGCACAGTGAGAGTCAATGTTCCGACGCCTGGCAATTCAACTGATGTGGCAGTGACAGACGGGAAAGCCACGTCAACCAATGCACGTGGCTTGCTTTGAGACTGCGTGCTCGACGACAGTTGGGCAGACGGTGCAAACGATGACGACGACGAGGATGCTGATGCGGAGGTGGACGACGGCATCGCAGCAGCAACACCAGCAGCAGCAGCAGCAGCAGCAGACGAAGAAGATGGTAAAGATGATGAGCCGGAAGAAAGAGAGGACGAAGAAGCAAGGATCGTAGCTGTTTGTGAAGGTTCCGAAGAAGCAGGCTCTGGCTCTGCAACATGGATTTCAGCAGATTTCACAACGACCACGGAGGCCGTCACGGACGGTTCACTCACTTTCGTAAAGGGCACAGACGTCGATTCCGCATTAGAGGCTAAGGCGACCACGTCATGCGGCTGCATTGTCGAAGTATGCGCCTCTCCTACAGTGCTCAAAGAACTCCCGGGTGTAGGAGTCTGCTCCAGGTTGTGGTCCTTTGAATGATGCTGACCCAGCTCGTGTTTATCCGTCTTTTCAGAGTGTCGTGCGTGCAATTCCTCTCTCGCTGGCAGATGTTCAGCCGGAGAATCATGAATTTCAACAGCGCGCTGACCGTCGACAGCATGGTGCCGTTGCCCATTGGAATGCGAGCCAACTTCGGACGCCGCTGAAGACGTGGGGTGGATGGGCGGCACGGAAGGATGCTGACCTGGTGATACATGCACAAATGGCTGAGGCTGCACATGTATTGGCTGTGGCTGGACATGTATTTGCTGATGCTGATGTTGATGCTGATGTTGCAAATGCAAATTTTGCTGCGACTGCGAGACTGCGGCAAACGTGAGCGCAGCCAGAGATGGCGTGGGGGCATGGTGTCCCGCGCTCAGCGCATGCGACATTTGGAGAATGTGGTTTGTAGCAACTGCATGCGAATTCACAAACCTCGACAATGGATTCGGAAGCGACCGTGATGAGTCGCCCGACTGTTGTATTTCGAGAGGTGCATGGAGTTGATGAATCTGATGGGCGTGGCCGTCCGCGGAATCCACCATTGACACTCCTTCCTCCCCAACCGCGTGGTCCGCGTAATGATAAACATGCTGATCATGGCTCATGTCGTGATGATTGTCGACGCGCAGGTCATGCTCGTGGTGGTGCGAAACGGCTGACGGATAGAGATGGTGAACTGCAGTGGGATCATGCCCGTAAGCGCCCCCGGAATCCACATGCTGCTGCTGCTGTTGATGATGATGACGATGAGGATGACGATGCTGTTGGTGTTGTTGCTGATGTCGTTGTTGTAGCTGCTGGTGATGATGACCACCGTAGCTACCATGCGCGTCCAGCCTCATCCTCTTCCATTCAGGGTCATAATCGTGGTGCAAGTGGAAATCAGAGCCAGCATTTGTCGCTGCGGATGACTGCGATTGCTCAGACCGCGCCCTCTTGATCGGCAGCCCTGTTCCTGCGCCTTCCGCACCGTGCAATCGTGGGCTTCCTCCCGCCGCGCTTCCCGACTCTGATTCCGACCGCTTCTTTTGCCGTTGTTGTCGCTTGCGAATTGCCTTGACACGGTCCGACACGTTTGCTTCCGATGCCGCAACATGTGGGAATACTCTTTGAAAATCCTCGGCAATCTTTTTCCTTTTCGCAGGGCGCAGGCCATTCTTTGATTGCGACCCGTATGCATTGATTGCACTCATGAGCCACGCGTCATGCTCACTGCTGAACGAAACCTGTCGCTTCAGCATTGTAGGAGGTAGAGACGTCGCTGCCTTGTTGATTTGTGTATCCAATCCAGTATGCACCTGTCTGGAGATTGATGAATCCGAAACCTGTCCCGAGGCAGACATTTCGTGGTGCGCATCGTCGTCAAGCTCATGGTCGTTCGGATCATTTCGTTCGTCCTGCTCATCCTCGTCCTCATCGTCATCTCTGTCCAGTTCGTTTCCAACAGAGCTATGCCCATGCATGGATTCATGCAGCTGAGAGTCATCATGAAGCCTGGTACCATGATCATGATGATGATGGTGGTGCTCATGATGTGCATCATAGTGGTGCTCATCGCTTGACAAGGCACCAAAAGGATGCGCTACTCCGACATGGTGGTGCTGCTCATCAAGACGACCGAGTTGATGATGATGGAGGTCGTGGTCGTGGTCGTGGTGGTGTATCATAGACGACGAAGGGTCCGACAGCGATTCCATCGGATGGGGAGACAGCGAAGAAGACCGAATCGTCGGAGGAGACCGCGAGGGAACCTGCGGGGGCTGTGGAGGAAGAGACCCAATCGAATCAAGTCCTTCTGAGTGATGGTGACTATTGTCCGCCAACGCCATCTCTTAGTCCAGTTTGAAAAGGAAAAGAAAAAGTTGGCAAAAGAAGGAAAAAAGCGAAGAAAAATAGATTGTGTCTAGCGATATATACACGAGTATAAATATATATGTGTTAAATGAAAAAAAAAATATGTATATAAAAACAACAACAACAAAATCCGAGTTCTTAAAACCAAACCAAAACCAGACGAGAAATCTAGCCACCGCAAAGATACGACCAAAACGCAAGTTGCTTCTGATTGCAGACAGAGAAGAAAGCAAGAGAGAAAGGAAGAGGAGGTGGAAAAAACGAAAGAAAAAAAGGAAAGGAAATGGAAATGAATGCACGTTTTTTAAATTATTAAATTAAACTTTTGTTTTGGAATCGGGAAAAGCCAAAGAGGAAACCTTTTTGGTTGGGGGAATCTCTCGAGTCTCTCGAGTGACTCGGGGGAAGGAAGGGGAAGAAACGGGAAAAGGGCGGAACGAGGGAAAGGGCGCCCTCCGTCCTCAACGGCCCCGTAGTTGGGGAATTTTCCAGTCAAGTTGTGTCTCCGGCCATCCTGCAGCATTCTTATATATATATATTTTAATATTAATTTTATAAAAAAAATATATGAATGCTATTACTGCTTTGCGCACCTTTGCGTTTCTTCGACTTGCACATGCTAGCGCGAGTCTTGCATTTGCATGGGTAATAGTGAATGGTCGACCAAGTCTGTATATAATTTAATGCGTTATGGGTCGTTTCCGCAAAAAAAACCAAAAAAACAAAAAAACAAAAAATATATATATTATTCAAACAGGATGTCTCCTTGTTTTTTCAAGATGAGCGTCAATCTGCGTAATCGCAACCTTCACAACCTCGATGCTTTCCTCTGTTTCTTTCCGCTCTGCCGGATTTCTCATACGCTTCAAAGACAGCTGAGCTCGCTTGATGAATTCCTTGTAATCTTGCGATCCAGAGATGGCCAAGTTGGCGTTCGAAGGATGCCGCTTGAATCCCTCAAGATACGCCACGCCGCGGTTTCGGAAGATGAATGCAATGTCTATCTCCGGCGATGCATTCTTCTCGTAGAACTCGTAAATCCGGACAGTAGAATGAAGCCATGCGTCTATTTCCGTTCCTGTCCACTCTGGGTGCTGAACGAGCTCCGTAAGAAAGTGCACGGACCACCGGACATGGCTTTCCAGTATGTCATTGTGGATGACGGCTTCCCAGCTTTCTGGGGTGTACTTGTGGATGACATCTGGCAGTTCGTCGGGCCTGGGAAGGGCATTCCAACCGACGGCACACCAGCTAAAGAAACGATCCTTGTAATTCTTGGAGGCTTGGATCTTTTCAAAGTCACGAATGACTCGCCAGGTAAGCCCATGCGGCAACAGAAAGTAGCTGGGCTCTGGCGACGGGTCGCCATCCTTCCATCCCCCTGCAATAAATATTTTGAATTTCTCATAGTTCGCATCCAGAAACGTCTTCATGTTGAAATGTCCCTTTCCGCGAACATGATAGTGGGTTCCAGGAAACACAATCCCCCGGGATCGCCACTCGTCGCCATGCATTTCAAGATACCACGGATAGGTAAACATTTCCTGGTCAATGATGGTGACATTTCCGGCCTGGAATCCTTCAGATCCGAGAACATATCTCGCGGAGTTCACCATGAGATCTCCCTTTGTAAGAAGGATCGAGTTCGGGGGAAGCGGGCGCAAGATCGCACGACCAAACATTTCCGTAAAAGAATTCCGGGACTCATCTAGTGCCGCAAACGATCGTTGAATCTGCCATGAAATTGCCGCAATGACAACCAACGACAGTATCATCTTGGCGGAGGATGCGCCAGCTTTTGAAAACAGCCTATGGACAGCGAAGTGCAAACCGACAGCCTGGGAAAGGAAAAGAATTACGTTGGGCTGTTGCCAGAACCGCATGGACACTCCACGATACAAGTTGTTCTCCAGCGACAGATTTGCCCTCCAGTGGAAAAATACTGTGTAGAACACCCATGACGCGCAAAGCATTGGGCCGATACTCCACCGGTCCGCGACAAGCGGTGTCTTTCGTGGTTGCACCTTTTTCAAAGCAGGTTTTTTCCGCTCTGCATCATCCCTCCTGGGAGACGTCGACACGGTGTTCACAGCTTCCTGCGGTGCATCCTTCCGCAGTCTCCATAAGACAAGAAGGCCAGCAACCGAGAGAATCAGACCAACAACGGGAAGCGATTCGTTCGTGGCGAACTCTCCAATGTACTTCGCCACCCCCGTGCCGATCCTTCCCAGGACGGTCTCGTCGGGCTGATACGGGGCGAGATCAAAGGTTCCGTACTCCTGTCGAAGGACATGGCGCACGAACCCAGGCAATGTTCTCGAGTCGCCCCATGTAAAGGACGGCTTCCTAAACGATGCAGCAACCAAATAAGCGTACGGCAGCAGTCCAGCAACATACGCCGCAGCCGCCTGCAGGACAAGTTTGACGGATAAAATTCCGGTCCGAAATGCCCTCCATCCAGCCCAGGCAATGAGAGGGATCTGAAACAACGCAATAGTGTGCTGATTGGTCATTGCAAGTCCTGACACGAACGCGGATGCCAAGAGACGGCGCTGCGAGGGGTGGTCATCAAACCAGAGTGCAAACACAATCAGCCATGTAGCAAACAGATTATTCAGAGAGAACACCTCTGCAGTGATTGCATACTGCCACACAATGGGTGACGCTGCCCACATGGCACCTGCATACATTGCGGCCAACGGTGACTTTGTGATTGCCAATGCAGCTTCAAACAGCCCCAGAGCAGCCAGCGCACCACAAAGAGCATTAAAGGCATTTACCCTCCATGCCACAGAAGAATCCGGAAAGAAGTGTCCAAGAACATTGATGGATATGTGCGAAAGAAGCGTAAATGTCGGATATCCGGGAGGATGTGCGACTCCCAGGTGATGTGCCACCAGAATGATTTCTCCAGAGTCGCCCGGCGGAACACTCGCGTACAGCGTCTTCACGTACAGGCATAGAAATCCAACGAAAATGGAGATCCGAAACGACCACAATATGATGCCACTCATTTCGGTGTACTTCCAGTCAAAAGCAAAACCAACGAAACACGTTAGGAGAGAAGAGGGAAGGAAAGATGATGAACGAAGAGAAGAAGAAGAAGGAAACGGTGTGCGATAACATCCTCATGCCTCAAAACAAAACGAAAACAAAAACAAAAAAAAAACCATCATGCTTCCATATTTCCTCGTACGACAAGCGCCGACGACAAACAGAACGCAGAGAGCACAAGTCATCCTCATCATGATAATCTGTTTCTTTATTGCTCACTTATGCATCGTCAATCATTCGACAGTGTAAGGATCGAAGACAGGCTGCAGAGGACTGATGGCGGTCTTCTTTGCAAACGCAGGAACGTCCGGTTGGTCCGCGGAGAAGACAGTGACGAGCTTGATTCCTTCCAACTGCTGGGTAATCATCGCAATGTTGTCCTCCAGCACACTCTTTTCAGAGAACGCAGCGTCAGCCGACAACAGCGTCAAATCCTGGGTACTCTCAAGATCCATTTTTCGCTGGGCCACAAACGGCATGATGTTTTTCAGCGCAGCCTTTGTTGCGGGATTCTGCTTGAGTGCCTCGACGACAACCTTTTGGTCAAACGTCTTTGCATTCGGATCGTAGAACTGCCGCATGGTGTCAATTGCAACCTTCTGTTCGGGAGTGTATCCGGCGGAAACAACGATGCTGACTGCATTGAACTTCTCGACCTTGCCCTTCTTAGCAAGCAGAGTCTCGCGCTTTGCAATCATGACTCGCGATTCGTGCACAACATTCACAACATACTGAGAAACCTTCCGGAGCAACGGGTCTACTGGCGCAGCCTGCGGCCATCGCGCATGGAAGATGGACTTCTTGTTTCCAAGCATGTCGCGCCAAATGTGCTCGGTCCAATGCGGGCAGATCGGAGCAAGAAGGATGCATTGCAGCTCACAGAAGCGCTTGACTAGACGAGAGTGCAAGTTTCCGCCAGTGTCAACTCGATATTGATCACGAATGGACTGCAGATCGTAGAACCCGTACTTCAGCGAATCACGGAACAGCATGCGATCGTAGGATCGTTTGCTTTCCTCCACAATTCTGTTCATCTCATTCTCGAACACCCGATCGGCGAACGTCACGAGCGGCTCCTCCGATCGCATCGTGGGGATCTGAGGAAGCACTTCGCGCAACCATTCCAACTGTGCTGTCAAACGGAGAATAGCAGAATCAACTGTCTTCAGCGAGAAGTTTGCATCGTCCATGCCATCACCAGCATCTGCGAGTGCAAAGCGCGTGGCATCCGCACCGTATGTGGCAATGCAATGCTCCAGGGTCAAGAAGTTGCCCTTGGACTTGGACATCTTTTCTCCATCAACCATGACATGGCCATTTGTGTAGAATGCGCGCGGCATCATCATTCCGGGAGCCTCCGGCCAGATTGCAGCATGATTGTACAATGCCATGGTCAGATGGTTTTGAATGAGATCCTTGCCGGAGACGCGAAGATCGAATGGATACCAAGAGGTAAACTCCTTTCGAAGACGATCAACATCTGCACGGTTCACCGGGCCGTCATAGGAATCGGTCTGGCAGAAAACGTAGTCCCAGAAGGAGCGAGTGCAGTGGTCAGGAAGGATTCCCAAAGGAGACGCAGTCGCAACCGGCTTCCCATCCATCGTCGTGTTGGCAGTGTTGCCCTGCAACAAATGGCAGATCGTGTAGTATGCCATGTAGATTGTAGAATCCGAAAGCGAGTCGATGACTACCTTCTCGTCAAACGGCATCTTCGTTCCCAATCCAAAGCTACGCGAACAGGCCCATTCTGACAACCAAGCAATTGTATCATCGAACGCTCGTTTGGTGATAGGATTGAAGGTCTCAAACTTGGAAGTATCTTTCACATGGGACTCAACAGCAGCACGCCACGACGGTTCGCCATATGCCAAGTACCATTGATCTGTAAACGCAACAACGCATTCGTCGTGGGATCGAGACAGCACAAAGCGCTCGGGTTCCGAGTACGAAGAACCAAGTCCGTCTCGGATCAGATCGGCTCGGATGAGGGGCTTCGCGTCCGACACGCGCTTTCCGGCGTGTGGCCCGACGAGAAGGACGCCCTTGTAGAACCCTGTCATGTACACTTCATCATGCGCCTTTGCCAAGAGTTCCGGTTGTCCGGTACCTTTGATTCCAAGCTTCTCGCATGTATCTGGCGCTGCTTGCTTTGTATTCATCTCTGCAATTTCGATGATTGGGACAACCTCGAAAGGAACAACCCACTCGTCCTTCACGCCAAAATAGGCACGTTTCTTATCTGATTCCTTGAGGACAGCAAAGTTGACCCAGTCATCCGGCGAATCCGAAGGCACTGATGTGACGACGCCAGTACCCTTCTTGGGTGAAACAGACACCATGGGCAGGACATAGACAGTCTTGTACTGCGCAAGGGGCGCGCCCAGCGGAAGTCCCAAAAGCTGGCGTCCAGTACATTTTCCATACACCGAGTACTCGCCCATCTTTTCGCCGCACATGAACTGGTAAGCCATGTTCCTCGCAGAGCGTTCCGTGCAGATCCATGCCTCTTCGTTCTTCATACCGACACATACATACTCCACGTCCGGTCCCACCCAGCAGTTTGTTTGTCCGTACATGGTCTCCGGACGGAGAGTAGCTGCTGCCATATAGACACGATCCTTGCGATCCTCAGGAATGTTGAAGAAGGAGGACAGCTGACTTGTGTTCTGCACGTGCAGCTTCACAATGGTGTACTCCTGCGGGCCTGCGCCTTCGCCTTCTGCTCGGTCGTGGTCCGCGCACGGCTGTCCGTCGAGCGGGGAGTAAATCGACAAGCGCGATCCGAAAGCAACCTTGGAGCGCTCTTTCAGGAGGGTGAACTGCCAGCGGATGAAAGAATCATAGTACGGATTCGCATCCGTCGTAATGAACGAGCGGCGCCAGTCAACGTTAAAGCCGAAATTTTGCAAATCACGCTTTCCAGCAGGCGGGAAGAAATAGCACCAGTAGAAGGGATCTGCAAACTTTGCTATTTCAGAATCTGGGATTCCCATGTCCTGCATGATCTTCCATTGCCGCACAGTCTTTCCGGTTTTTGCAGCGAGTTTAGTCTTTTTGGAATGGAACTTTGCATCCGGGGCATGTGGCTGGTGCGCGTGCGGCTGCTGCTGATGTTGTTGTTGTTGTGCCGGTGACTGAGCATCTGCTGCAACTTCTTCCGCCTCCTCGCCATCCGTCTCCACAGGAAAATTCGGTGGATTTCCAAACTCTGCCATTTCGCGCTGCAAACGGCCAGCACATGCCATAATGGGCATACCTGTACAGTGGAAACCAAATGGGAAAAGCACTTGCTTTCCAAGAAGTTTGTTATACCGAACTGCAAATTCTGCCTTGCACGCAGTAAACGCATGGCCAAGATGGAGCTTTCCGTTCATGTATGGATACGGGAACGTTGCCATGAACTTTCCTTCTGCTGCCGCCACATCCTCTGCGTTCGCCTCATGGATCTTTTCCGATTCCCAATCCTTCTGAACAGTCCGTTCAATGTCCAGCAATGCGTCTCGACGAGCAAAAGACATGCTTTTCTTCCTCAACCTCTGTTCTTTTTTGTGCTTTGTCCTCTCCTAGGTCCGTTTCTAGTAAAAGCGAGAGAGAAAACAGTAGATCAGAAAAAGAAGATGGAAAATCGAGTTTTGATGGCGATTGGAGAATCCGCGAAGGCTCTTGAGGTTGGGTTTTTGTTTTCTGCCCACGCCCACCTCCGTAACCCCTTGGCGGGTTACCTTCTTTCTCTCACAGTTTGGCATCACGTGATGCTCAGATTGCAGAGTTCCCCCTTCCAAATGCAGAATGCAGAATGCACCTCATCATTTAGATGGCTCCTTGTAATATATTCTTGCAGGATTTCGATGGCTACCGCTGTTGTTTGGAATTGTTATTGATGGAATTTGTTTTCCGAGTCTGCGGAGAATGTCCAGCGAAGAGTCTGATGAAGAGAGTGTGCAAGCGAGGGCTCCTGCGCCTCTGACCACGGATGTGTTGTATGAGAACACGGGAGAGTCTGATTACTTGTCATTGCAAGCGTGCGAGATTGCGTTTGAGCCATTGTCCGATATTTCACTGCTGCTGAAGTGCACGCAGCTGTCTCAGCTTACCATGATTTCGAATTCATTGAGTGATTTTCCACGGAGCTTTTCGTTTACTCCAATTGGATCGACAATTCAGGTGCTGTGTATTGCGTCGCAGTGTCTGACACGAATGACGTTTCTCGGCCAGCTGCCGCATCTTCGTGAGCTGTACTTGTATGACAATGCAATCGAGTCGATTGATGGTCTCTCTGGCTGTCCTTCGATTCAGAAACTGTGGATTCACTCCAATCGCATCGACCGCATACAGAATTTGGAGTGTCTGACGGATCTGCGCGAGCTGTGGCTGCAGGGCAACAGGATTTCAAACTGCAAGGGACTATCATCACTAGTGAATTTGCAAGTACTGAATTTGTCCGGTAATCCAATCTCGCAGTTTTCAGAAATCGAAGCACTGTCGTCTCTGCCGGCGCTGTTTGATGTTGGTTTTGCCGACCCGCACTTTGCGCCGTGTCCGATTTCGCATTCTGAAGGCTACCGGTCGTTTGTTGTGCAGTTTTTGAAGGGAGTTCGTATTTTGGACGGAACACTGATTACAGAAGAAGAGAAGAACAGAGTCGAAGACAATTACCTGCAGACGGCACTGGAGTTTTCAGATCGGATGGACGAATTGAGGAGAACGTCCGAGGCGCAATTGGCGCAAATTGACAATCAAATCCGGGGGTTTCAGGAGCGCTCTCGATTGATGGTGGATTCTTTCCAGTCCTCATTGCAGACCCTCGAGGCCGCCATTCACGAAGGCCGGAATGCGATTCAGTCACAGCAAGCCCGCGTGGCTCGAAAGTACGCCATGGCTGTCAAGAATTTCAAGGGTTCTTGCGATGATGTGAAGAAGGCGTATGAAGAGGAAATATCGTACTCCATCAAGCGTGACAAGGAGAGGATGCGTTCCGAAGAACTCTATTACAAGAGGGCTTGCAAATCGGCAGAGACGCTGCGGCAGTGGTTCAAGCTGGTCTACATTCCGCATTCCGTCAAGGTGTCGGAGATGTTTGAGAAGTCTCCAGAAGCAAAGTTGTTTGCAAGTCTCGCCTTGGATTCCCATTCCGCCCCCCAGAATCCCGACAAGATGACAAGCGTGTCTGCATCGTCGAACACGCCATCAAAGTCTCCCGCAGGCGGCCGTCCGCCCCTGAAATTGTTCCGCTGTCTCCATATTGCATCGGCACCATTCGATGCGGCGTCCACAAAAGTGGAGCGTGTATATATTCCTGTCACCCGCGACTTCATGGAACAAGTCCTGGCTGCAGAAGGACGGCTTCCAGCTGTAGGATCCAGGTCCTTGCTGCTGTTTCGCGATGCTGGTCAAGCGTTCAGCTCCTCTCCCGTTTCTGCTGCAGAAAGTGCTTCTGCTTTGGAACTGCAAGATGCGTCCTCCCTCGTCGTGGCGGTATTGGTTGCGCAGTTTGCGCACCCGCTGTCCGTTCGCGAGCATGGAGAGGCTTCTGCGATTCAGATTTCTGCGAATGCAGAAGGATATTTGGGTGAGCATGATGTGTGTCTATTTGGCCGTGAATCGACGGCCAAGATTCTCGTTGCATCACATGCATGTCCCAGTTGTCTTCGTGCAGAGTTTCTCTTATTGTTTGTCCCTCTCCGGGCGCTGTTCTCTGGAGCCGATTTTGAAGCGTTGGAAGTGGATCTGCTTCGGTCGTCGTGGACGTCCTTTGGTTCCTTCATCGGCAACAGCAACAGCCGTGCTGGCCTCATCAACGAAAAACTTGTGGAACTTGAGCGCCGCATGCTTGGCGAGTACTTCTCGTTTGTTCGTCAAGTGTGGGATGAGCTGTGGGATGAAAGGCAGATGAAGGAGGTGCGAGCACGCGAAGAAGAAATGATGTCACTTCAAGCACAGCTGGCTATCTTGGACGCCGAGCTCGACGCCGAGCGAATCGAGCAACTGCGGCTGCTTAAGCAGTATCGCCACGACATTCATGCGACTTCCGCGTCCGCCTTCGTCCCGCTCCCTGTTACTCCCGTTAGCACAGCGTCCTTTTCAAAGGACTCGTCGCAGTACGGTCTTCCATCGCCCTCGAGCTCTGGTTCCGGCTCGTCGTCTGCGCCGTTTGAACCGTCTAACCGTGCAACCAGCTCGTCACGCGCGTCGTCTTCGCGCCCAGCGTCCAAGGCTGCAATTGTTCGGAAACCAAAGCCATGACGATTCGTTTTGCAATTTTTTACTTTCATTTGTAAATATTCCTTCTTCGTCTTCGTCTTCGTCTTCGTCAGTTGTTTCTTATTTTTATTCGTCTATCAGAAAACACTTATTATTTTCTTTTTTTTCAATATTAAAGATTCAACAAAAAAAGGAAAAACAAAAACAGTTTCAATTCTCGAATATGCGTATATATATATATGTACAGCCACAACACAGAAAGAAAAAAACGAAACAGGATTCGACGGAAGATCAGTAGTCCATCGAGCATGAGGCAGAGAGGATTTAGAAACCTCGGGCTTTCTTCCAGAGAATCCAGCTGATCTGGTCGCGAACAGCCTTCAGTGCAATGCGGCGTTCTTGCGACTCTCGCTGATGTCGCAGTTCTTCAGATGGTTTCACAAACCGAGTCTGCTGGCGAAGCTGACGAGGCGCAAGTCCCTCTTGAATCAAGGTGCGCTTCAGCCTACGAAGAGCCTTCTCCACATTACTCCCAACAACCTCAATCGTCAACATCTCTCCAACCGCAAAAACGAACACTGAGAATATGTATGCGCCAGTAATTTTAATTTAATATTTTAAAAAATTTCGCACCAAAAAAGCAGAGCTTGGAAAACCCAATACAAAACGACAGAAAAGACAGTCCCATTGAAAGGAGTGAAAGGGAGGGTTAATGTTTATATGTGTACTTTGTATTGTGCACGGGAGCAAGCAACCCTAAGTGGGGCATTGTTTATTGGACGGTTTTTTTGTTGTTACGACCGACAGCTCAATGCAACCACTGTGGAATCTTGGTGTGTTCTCTCATGTGGTGTTGGTGATGGTGGCGGCTGCCTCGTCGAGGCGCTCGTCCTTTTCTTCCTGCGCAGACCACTTCTGGTCCACAGTGCTTGCTGCTTCTTCCCGCGGCGTTGGAATTCTCTCGCGAACCACATTGCCAGCATGAACGTAAATGTCGCGGAACAGATGTTTCTTGGACGGATCGCCGAAGAATGCTGCGTGCCACGCATCGACGTCATCTGCGTAGACATGATGCCCGCCAGCGCACTCCCTGACGATCACGGGACCTTTTAGACTGCGTGCAGCTTCAAGATACGGATCTCTTCTCATCCACGAATGCGATCCGCGGATCAGCAACACCGGGATGCTTTCATCAAGTCGATGAATTCGCCTCAGCATCGGAAGCGCAGCAAATCCAAGGCTTCGGGTCATCGCCCCAAATGCATGCTCTCCCATCGCCGGTTTCTGTGCACTGATTTCGTAAATGTAGTCCAGGATGCGCTTGTCGTTCGGGAACAGATCTTCGAATCGGTGGAAGAAATCCGGCCGGAATCGGTGGACTAACCAGGGGCCCATCGGTCCCGAAGTCCGCACAATGCTGAGCGGTGCATTGGTCATTCCACCAAATGCAGCCGCGAGAATCCGCCAGCGCAGAGGAATGCGACGATTTGCATCTGCTGGTTTTTCAGGGAACCCCCACGGGTCCGCCAGGATCAGTCGATCCACATTCTGTGGATATTTGAGGGCGTACGACGCTGCAAGATATCCGCCCATGGAGTGGCCGCAGAGCGTAAACTTCTTCCCGTTACCCAGCTCCTCGCCCATCGATTTTCTCCAAGCTTCAAACGTCTCGATGAAGTACGTCTCGGCCAGCATTGGAGACACTTTCAGCGTGCAATCCTTTAGTTTTTCAATTTCCGTTCCCAGCGGCATCGATGGCTTCTTCTTTTTCTTTTCGTTCTTCTCTGCATTCGCCACTGACGCCACTGACGCCGGTGCAGCCTGAACGCCACCCACAACACCGTCGCCGTCGGCAGCGTCGTCGCCGTCGTCGTCGTCTTGGATTGTGTTTTCAGCAGCCGAAAACACTTCATTTGGGAGCGTTGGACGGATGTGTTTAAGCACAGAAAATGGCATTCGGGAAGATCGGCCAAAGCCAGCCAAATCCACAGCATAGACTCGATAATCCTTTGCGAATGCATCGAGCGACTTGATCCAAAACGGCCCAGACCCACCAAACCCATGCATCAACACCAGCGGAGGCTTGCTCGGGTCTCCCACAATTATTGTGTTGATGTGATATTCCTTTCCATTCTCAAGCTTTGCAATCGATACAAACTTTTGCTCTCTCGGCGACGTCACTGCTTCCAAAACACGCTGCTCTGCAAGAAAGAGCGAGTACGCCGATGTCGGTCTCCAGTACGGTCTTGGAACCCACGAAAACAGTCCAGAGCGACGCGGAGGGTCTATTACATGGTTGTGATTGCCCATGCTCGACGGACCCCCGTTCTCTTCAGCTGCTGCACTAGTCATCGAACTAACAGCAGACGACATGATGCGAGCAACCGACGGAGACCGCGATGCAAAGATGAATCGACGCGCTTTCGAAATACTACGCGTCAGTTTGCACAGAGACTGTTGACTTTGGTATCAACCCCGCTTCCTCCCCGTACTGGTAAAAATCTAATCTAAAATAAAAAAAGACAACCAAAAAAACAAACGAAAAAACAAACGAGTAGCAATGCCCAATTAGCAACTAACGAATAATCAACAGTGAATAAACCAGGCGGAAGAACAAGTGTACGTAATCGTTAAAAGAGGCTGCATCTTCTGGCACGATCATCAGATCTCCAATTCTCCGTACATGGAAAGGGGACGAATCAGAAAGAAAGGGGAAAAGGCGGCATTTCGGCAAATCAAAAAAAGGAAATAGTGAGGAAGTTGACTCAAGCTCATGTTACAGAAAACGGGAAAAACCTCAAGCGCATTCTTTCGCACTTTCATAGTCGTTTCGTTCCTTTAATCTTCTCCAACCAAAAGAAGTGCCTCTGTTTCCTTACTTCTATTTTTCCTTTCTTTTTCTTCTTCTTCTTCTTTGTGTGCGTGTTTGTTGTTGTTGGTGAAGTTGAGCGAGTCAGTGGGTGTGGGTGGGTGAGTGGGTGAGCGGGGTGGTGAGAGGTGTTTCTGTTTGTCATTGTATTTAAGCACCACTTTGAAATGTATCTGGCATCACGAAGCTTGTGCAGGAGGATCTACTACTACGGCAGCGGCGGTGTTCGCACGATTGTGACACTGACTCCTGAAATACTAGCACAGTATGCGAAGCCTGAAGGTCCGATTGCGACGTATGAGAATTTGATTGCGAATGATCTGTTCACGCGAGATCCGCAGCAGCTCCAGTCGTTGGAAATTCTCCAGACCCTTCATGAACGGCTGCTTTCTTATGCGCCGCCGCCTTCCTCTTTCGTCGACGGAAAAGCTTCGTCAAAAGGATCCTTGTTTCGCAAACTGTTCAAAGCAAGCTTGTTTTCTGCTGCTGCTGGTGATGCAGCAGCATCATCATCATCATCATCATCATCATGGTCGTCGTCGTCGTCGGGATCCGCGGTTCCTAAGGGGGTCTACCTGTGGGGAGGCGTCGGGTGTGGCAAAACGACAGTCATGGACATCTTCTACGGGAGTGTTCCGGTGAGTGGAAAGCGCCGAATCCACTTTCACGAATTCATGCTCAATGTACACACGCGCATCCACCGACTGCGTACCAATACACCTGGTGGGTTCGTCGGCGACCCCGTGCCTCCGATTGTCGAGGCAATGATGAAAGAGGCGTGGCTGTATTGTTTTGACGAGATGCAGTGCTATGACATCGCGAATGCAATGATCTTGAGACGACTGTTCGAGGAAATGTTTTCGCACGGCGCAGTTGTGGTGACAACTTCGAACAGGGTCCCGGATGACTTGTATAAGAACGGGATGCAGAGAGAGTTCTTCATTCCTTTCATCCACTTGATTCGAGAAAAATGCACAGTGCACCATTTGGCAAGCAAGACGGATTACAGATTGACCGGTCATTTGTCTTCCAAGACTTACTTGTCCCCGCTCACGCCACAGAATCAAGAGGAAGTAAGCCGTGTGTTCTCATTGCTCACTCACAATGAGGAGCTGTCCGAGATCACACTTCATGTCAAGGGTCGGCAACTGCATGTCCGAGAATCGGCGCGTGGAGTTGCGCGCTTCACATTTGATGAGCTTTGCAGACCAGCACTCGGAGTCGTTGACTATCTTGCGATTGCTTCCCATTTTCATACCATCATTCTCACAGGCGTGCCCAAGATGACGATTTCCGATCGAAACGAAGTGCGCAGGCTCATCATGCTCATCGACGCTCTGTACGATCATCGATGCAAGGTCGTGATTCTTGCGGACTCGCTTCCTCCAATGCTGTACGAAAAGAACACAAACGGCAGCGAAGACGAAAACTTTGCGTGGGATCGCTGCGTCTCTCGCATGATTGAGATGCAAACCCGCGAGTATTTGGAGAGTGTCCACAAATCAGAAAGTCAAGTGCTTGCATCTTAGTCCGTAGATGTATATTTTTGATGAGAGTCGCCCGAGCCTGGTGTCGAATCTCTTTGGTAGGGCCTATTGGCTTTGGATAAATTCCAAGACTCCACGAAGCACGTTACTCGGGGGGTCTTGCCGCTCCAAGCGACGTCGTCGCAATTCCAGCAGCTGTTTGCACCAGGTCTCGTAGCGGGGGCTCTGGGATGATAGGGTGCTGCGCGAAGTTTTGAACTGCTTGCAAGTAAACGTGTCCGATGGGTCTTCTTTGTTCTTTTGCGCCCGCGCCTGGGTTCTCAGCCTCTGCGGCGTCTAGCGGTGATGGCGCAATGCAAACAGGTGAGATGCCCTGCTCATTGCCGATCTCTTTGGTTGCCGGTGTTTCCAGCACTCGGGGTCTCTTTGACGCGGGTTCGCAGATCGGGGATTCGTGCGTCTCGATGGCCAGAGGGCTGTTCGAACAATCAGCACTTCCTGATTCGCTGTTCCGCGATCTGGATGACTGGCTGGTTCGAGGATCGATGCTTGACGGTGTACTTGGCGACAGGCCCGTGTTGTCGGAGACTGCACCGTGTCCGTCGCAAAGAGACACAGTTGCTGCGGAGATATTCGCACTGTGAGCATGTGCAGATGTGGACGATGCAGGGATTGGTGGTGCTTCGGGCTTCACAGCATCTGGCTGCTGTTTCACGAGTTCCCATGTCATAGGAATATCAGAGTGCCGTTGGAAAATCTTCGGTTTCGCCTTCAAAAGGCCTCGTAATTGCTGATTCGTTGTATCATATCCGAATGTTTTCTGCAGTTCTGTTTGGATGCTGGTTACACGCAGCGGTTGTCCGGTGGTTTCCAACACCCGAACCACGAGGAGTTGCAGAATCCCCGTCTTCCGCCGTTTCTTAGCCACCTGTGGTTGTTCACTGCTGCTGCAATGGATGATGGAAAGATCCACAGCATCCTGTTTCTCTCGGATATTGTCGTCCCGATTTGTCGGAGCTTCACGAGTCACCTTGTACTTGCTAACCACATCTCCCGCATTTCCAGTCTGTAGCTCTCGATCTATGGCGCGTGGATCAAAAAGGAAGCCTTCCGTATGCGTGCCCCTGCTTACGCACAGAGTCGCTGCCGGCGGCGTTTGCATGGCAGTTTGCTCCGTCATTGACGACGCCTCGAACAAGTCATGAACAAGCCGCATCAGGACCGACCGCTCACGAATGAGATCGACGACGAGGAATTTGAGTTCCGTTTTGTTTAGCTGGTTCAGGCGGCTGTCTTGCAATTCATCCAAATCATCCTCAAACAACACAGAGGATCCGTATTCATAGACTGGTTCGTCTGCAGCACTTGTCTTTTGTCGCGTCGACATTTTCCAATCTCACGCTTTACGATTTCCTGCTCTCTGTTTCGCTAACGCTGTCGCTTCTTTTTGGCTGTTCGTGCTGTGGAGGATTGACCCAAAAAAAGAAAGGGGAGGGGACAGAGAAGAGAAGGGGAAAATAATAAAATGCAAAGGAATCAAGATTCACGATAAACACATTCAAAAAGCAAGCCTATATATATGCGTGTGTGTGTGTGTGTGTGTGTGTGCGTGACTCGGAGAACGCCAAGGTTTTTCCCGCGAGACGCCGAGACACAAAAGCCAGCTCGTTGGGCGGGCTTTCTGTAGTCGTGTTCTTATTACAACCGATGCTTCTTCGTTCATTTCTTGCTAATTTTGTTCACCCCTCCTTTTTACCATCGAAGGTTGTACTTTACGGACGTGCTACACAGCAAAAACAACCAATCCAACAGCAGCTGCAACAAAAACAACAAACACGAATACAGTATCATGATGGGAAGGAAACTGAGGTAAGGGAAGGTTGTCGAGATGAGAGAGGCAGGAAGCATGGCAAGCCTACAAGTTGAGAGCCTTCTTGAGCTTGAGACCGAGCGTCTGGTCCATCTGCTCAAAGTGCGACACAATGATTTTTCTGCACTCCGTGGAGCACTTCGGATGCGCAAGGGTCCCGAGGATTCTCTTGAAAAATCGTTCTCTGCGCTCCGCATCAAACGTTAAGTACCGTGCTCGAGCCTGCGAGAAATCATCGACCTTGGTGATGGGAGCCTTGACCTTCTTTCCGTACATTCCCTGCGCCACGAGCGGCGTCTTTTGCTCTGCATGTCTCGTCGGATCAAAGCGTGATGGGAAGTAGTTCACTTCTTTTTCTCGGAGCACAAACGTACCTTGGCCATCGTAAATGGGGTTCCGGAATACGCAGCGCGGAGCATTCACAGGGAGCAGATTGAAGTTGTTTCCAAGTCGGTGGCGCTGAGTATCGAGGTACGAGAAAACACGGGTCTGCAGGAGCTTATCCTGAGATAGGGCGACACCTGGAACGATGTTGGAGGGGCAGAATGCCAGCTGTTCGTTCTCTGCGTGGAACTCGGTGTTTTGGTTCAGCACAAGTCGACCGACGGTGTACAGCGGGAATCGGTCCTCAGGCCAGGTCTTCGTGACGTCAAATGGATCAAACTCGAGAGACTCTGCAAGAGACGGGTCCATGTACTGCATCCGGAGAGTCCACTCGGGGAAATCCCCGCGTGCAATGGCCTCATGCAAGTCGAGCTGCGCATGCTGGTGATTCGTTCCTCCAACCACGATTGCTTGGTCTTCCAACAAGTTCCTCACACCCTGTTTCGGCACCCAGTGGTATTTGACCAACGTTTCGCGGCCATCGCGGGTGATCCAGTGGTATGTGTGCACGCCAAATCCCTCCATATGGCGATAGTCCTGCGGAATGCCGCAGTCATCTTGCAAAAACGTCATCATGTGCAAATGCTGCGGGCCCAAAGCAGAGAAGAAGTCCCAGACGCGCCAGAACTCCTGTAGGTTGTTTCTCGGATTTGGCTTGAATGCATGGACCATTGATGGAAACAGCATGCCATCGCGGATGAAAAACACCGGGAAGTTGTTGCCAACGATGTCGTAGTTTCCCTCGCGAGTGTAAAATTTGACTGCGAATCCTCGCGGATCTCGCAGAGTTTCCGGCGATCCACGAGGATGGACAACAGTCGAGAAGCGCACAACAACAGGTGTCTTTGTGCCAGGCGCACGCAAAAAGTCGGCGGCTGTGCGGTCAGACACGTCGGCCGTGCACTCGAAGTATCCCTTCGCGGATGCTCCCACTGCATGGACGACTCGCTCAGGGATTTTTTCACGGTGGAACGCAGCGAGTCTCGAAACAAGAAGATGGTCTTCCAGAAGAATCGGTCCGCGGTTGCCGACAGTCAGCGGCTGCATCACGTTCCACACTGGACTGCCATTGATGTCCGAAAACACAGGTCCGTCCTGGCGATCACGAGGCGTCACATACTCGGGATTCATCTCGATTCTTTTTTGTACTTCCTGTTCTTCCTGTTCTACCGTTCTTCTTTTTTTTTTTCTCTCTCTCCTTTCCGTCAACGGCTGCTGCTGCGTGGAGAAAAGAAAGAAGAACGGCCCGAGACGAGACTCTCAGGAGACCGAGGAAGGGGGACATCGAGGAGAGGGCCCGGAGTCAAGGGCCTCTGTAGAAGCTGGGTAAGGAATAAGTGCATGCTGCGTTGTGCAGATAACAAAAACGAGGAGCCGACTACGATCGTTTTGTCCTATCACTCATCATCCATCAGTTGTCAGTTGTCAGTTGTCAGTTGTCACTGGTTGCGGATTCCATTTCCATTTCCATTTCCAGTTCTGACATGCCTACTCAATGCCGATTGCGAGATTCGTTCAAATCACCGGTATTTCCGCCTCCCTTCTCCGACCGTATTCCTTCTTCTTTTCAACCACATTAATTGTTATTGTTGTTATTATTTCATTCATTCATTTTTTCTGTTCTTCCCATTTGGTTCCCGGGACGACATCTTAACAGGGAGACACGAGTATGACGCATGTGAAGTGCAATGTGTATGACATTATCGACAATTCGTATTCTGCATGGGCTGGAATCGGGGTATTCCACTCGGGGATTGAGGTGTACGGCGTGGAGTACTCGTTTGGGGGCGGCCTTGGGTCTGCGACAGGCGTGTTTGGAATTGAGCCGCGATCTGCGGAAGGTGTCGTCTTTAGAGAAACGGTTGTGTTGGGCGAAACGAAGCTGAGTCGGTCGGAGGTGGAAAGGATTGTGTGGGACATGGCGCGGGACTGGCCGTCGAATTCGTATGACTTGCTGGAACGAAACTGCAACGTGTTTTCCGATGCTCTTGCGCAAAGAATCTTGGGCGTCGGCGTCCCTGGGTTTGTGAATCGGCTGGCGCGTGTCGGCTCGTTCTTCCGATGCGTGCTGCCTGCACAGCTCGTGGGCGACCAGGAGCCAGTCCGTGTGAACACAAGTGGAAATATGGTGCAGATCGGAGGACGCGTGCAAGGGGCTGCGACAGGGCCATCCGTGTTCCAGGGAACTGCCCGGACACTTCAGACTGCCAAGGAAGCCCGAGCCAATGTACATCAACGACAGGACGCAGCGTCCTCGTCTTCCTCGTCTGCTGCTGCTGCTTCGGCTTCGCAGACATCTTCTCACTCATACCCACAGCCAAAGAATATTACACCGGAAATGCAAAGAGAAATGATTCTTGCGGCAACGATAGCGAGGAATCAAGCGGCTAGAAGACCGGTTGGTGCGTCGAGTGCCACGTCCACGCGTGTGTAGCAGCGGAAAATGCTTTTCGCGCTTTCAACGAATTCGAATGGCTGAACGGGGCGTCATGTACAGGGCAGAAAACGTAAATTTTAGGGTTACGCTACAACGACAGCATGATGAAAACCAACATGTTTTAGATGTACATCCCAAGTTTTTTAAAACCAGACGAAAATTGCATTTACTCTTCTATGAAATTGATGATGATGACGACGACAGCAGCGCAGAGATAAACAAGAAACAGTCCGAGACAAGCAATACCAGGAACATCCCAGAGAAATGCGCGTCACGGACTATGCGCGGAACTTGATTGGACTTTGTGAAACCCAGGCAGACTGGTACTTGGCGGTCATGATCGGTTCGGTCAGCCGCAGAACTTTATCCAGGGACGCGGAGATGTCCTGTACCGACGAATCGGAGGGGTTGGTCTTTTTCAAAACTTCATCATAGGCCAAGCGAACGGCGTACACCAGATGCTCGACCACATCTCGTATCTCTTCCTGTTTCGCATTTTCCTCCTGTGTAATCAATCCGTCTTGTGCACGGCGCGTTGAAAATGGAAGATCAAGTTCTTCTACGCACAATATTGACAATAGCAAGTCGCGATCCCGGCAGAGCACACCCAAACCACTAATTACCAAATTCCTCTCGCAAATCGACAAGTTTGCAGACGCAATCGTCTTTGCGTAGACAACATTCAGAAATGTCCGGAGTTCTGGAATCAAATGTTCGCGGAAATTGGATGCTATTGCCAACAGAATCTGCAAGCAGAGCGTTGTCAACACGGGAACACGGCGTACCAATGCGAGATTGTTTAACACTGCTGGAGCAAGGTAGATCTTGATTTCTTCAGCAAACTGGGCTTTGAAGTGCGAAAAGAAGTTGGAACACTTGTCCAGCAAATGTTCAAGAATGGACAAGGCAAGCACTCGCGATCGCATTGCAGAACACGACGGATCTACAAGATCTTGGTCGCTGACGGCCGTCACAGCGAGCCCGCAGAACGAGCGGAACAGTCTGAGAACGTCCTTGTACGGCGTTGGGGCCGCAGCGAATGAGCTGAAAGATGCCGAAGAAGACACTTTCGAAGTATTGGCGTCCATCGCTCCTTTTGCAGGAGTGGAGTATGCAGATGAAGATGTAGACACCTCATCAGCTGAAGACTGGGTCGAGACATGCTCCGTCGCAACCTTTGAACTTGCATGGATGATGACGTTCAGCAGGGCACCAAATGCCGCAGAGGACACTTCCGTATCTGCAGAAAACACCTGGATGTTGAACAAGCAGCGAACGATAAGCACCAAATCCGAGCCGCGCACTGTGATATATGGCGATGCAGTGGCGGCAGCGCAAGCCTTGATAATATGCAAGTGTGCTGCAGCAACCATGTCCTGCATCTTCAGGACCGATCGCTGCTGCAGAGTAAAGAAGCTGATGATTGTCTGGATGAATTCCGATTCCGTCATCACTGTGGAATTCCGATCAAAGTACCCAAACGAAACCATGCTAGACAGCAGATCAAGCAAGTGCGGACAGACGGTCACGTCGACAATCCCCGAAAAATGCCGCGGTGTCGCAGACGGCAGTTTGGAAGGAGACGATGCCGCCGATGACGATGTTAGTGACCCCAATGACCCCGATGACGGCAGCTGCGGTTCGTTCGCGACTGGCAATGCAGGACGAATGGCAGCAAGCAACCGGTCTCCGATTCCCAGAGGCGTCTCTCCAGACTGAAACCGATGCAGAGCATTGAGTCCATTCTGAAGCGCTTGTAAGTACTCCTGCGGAATTGAGTGTTTTGCTTTCGTGGCCGCTTGCACTGCTGCAGACAATGGCGAAACCAGCAATCTCTCCACGGTCCGAAAATCCAATTTGAAATCACTCATGCAGTCGAGGGGGAAATTGAGATATAATAATACAAAATGTACAACAAACGACGATGAAGCAGAAAAAGAAGAGACTGACAGAAAGACGCTCACTCCCGCAAAATGCAAACTCAAACGCAAGAAAAGCAGCCAGAAGAGGAATGAGAACGACAATTGGAGAACAATGGTTGTCGAGCAATCATGAATCGGGAAAGCAAACGAAAGATCTTGAAAGGCAAATCTTGGAAAGTGACAGAGTACAGCCGGCAGAAAGAGAGAGAAAGCGTCCTTTAGTTTGCCGCAGCCAGCAGGACGACTTTAGAATCTTTTTTGATCACCGACATGCAGTGTGAGGGGTGCATTTTACATCGTTAGGCATCATTTGTGCAGGTAGTGAGAGAGCGAGGTGTGCTTATAAGTGTGCATCTCTCTCTCGCTTACGCAGAAGGTCTAATTAATGCACAGCAGAAGAAAAAAAAGTGGCATTTTCAATTGGGCGGTTTTTGAGTGGCTTTTAATTAATGTTCGAATCTGAATACGATCCGGACGTTTCGCATCACATTCTGAAGCTCTGGTCCGTGTCCAAAGCCCGAGCTCGTCTTTTTTCCGTCGTCTGGAGGCAGGAGACTCTCTCTTACCAGCAGCTCTTGCCTCTTCAGGTGTCGACTGTTTCACCAGCTGTAGACTGCGAAGTGTTTGTTGCGAATCCCCGCTGCAGATGGAGGAGCGAAAAGACTCTTCTACTGTGCGTTTGCTTTGCTTTATGAGAAACTGTCTCGCCCGCGTTCACACACACACACACACACACACACACACGTGCTTACGGACGCTCTCATACAATATCGCTCTCACGGAATGTCATCGTTGGAATATTGCCGGTCGTCGATCCAGCGAGTATCGGAGCTGCTTCCAGTGTTGCGTCCACTTGTGCTTCCAAAGGGGTTCTCAATCACTGAGCTCGATAATCTTGCTTCGGCACACATTCAGCTTGCCGTCCGTTCGAAGCATGCGAATGGCGACGTGTCGTGTGCTAAATGCGGCTGCGTTGGGCTGCTAGATGCAACGAGTCACCATGCAGATTCAAAAATCAAGTACAGAATACTCGCGGAAGTCGATGCGCAGACGCTGGGAACTTCGGCTCCCGCGATCCGAATTTCTGGGATCGAACCGATCTGCAACACTTGCTTTCCACTGCTGGATGTCACTTACATCCTCGAGCACATGCACGATGAGAATGCGCCTGGCATGGTGGCGCATTTGCAAGCAGTGAATGGCAAGCTGGGAGAAAAGCAACAGCGCGCAAAACTTTCGGATTTATTGGAGATTCAGGAAACTGTGAATCGGATCGCCGGGCTGTGGGTGCTCACCTCGCAGATCCCCTCAAAGAGCTGGGCTTTGTCACGTGCCGGATCGCATGCAGTGGTCGCGGAAATCAATGAAGAAACCGTCCAAGCGCTCGTGCAAGAGTGTCTTGCGAGCAGGAAGAAAACATCCAAGTCGCTGAAGGAAAAGACAGTTTCGACTGATTCGAGGAAGAAGAAGAGCCTTCAGAAAGGCGGATTGCCCGAGAATGCTGCGCCACCACGACCAAGCAAAAAGCCTCGACAATAAACAAAGCCAAGACATCAAGGATAAGGAGATCGGTCTTCGAGCGCCAGAGACTGGGCCGGAGACGGCGCATACTCAAAAACAGAGGCAGTATCCACCATCGTCGTCTTCTCAGACGCTTCTCCGTTCTCAACCCTCACAACTGATCTTGATCTTGGATCTGCGCGGAACGCCGCCGGGGGATCAATAAGCACAGTCGATGAGTGGCGGTGTCGAAGCAGCACGGAAGACACCAGAGTCAGGTACTGAGACGGCACGAGGAACACTTGGTACAGATATCCAGATGACCCTGAGGACGGTCCCGAGGAGGAGGACGGGTGGTGGTCGCTGGAAAGCGGAACAGCAGATCGCAGCGCGTCAACAGAGAGCGAGTTGGCCGGTCTTGTCAAGCTCTGTACCACAAGTCCCGAAAACGCGGTTTGTCGATCCGACGGCAACGACTGCGGATTTGATAACTGCTGATCGGCAACCAGTGCAGCGAGAATACGGTCGGGGTGCACGTTGCTGGTGTTTGCATGTACCGTTTGGACATGCGACGCTTCCAGAATCGTCACAACATGCACTTCTGGCCCACCAGACTTTCTTTTGGACCGTGAAAACCAACCCATTCTTTTTTATTTAATTTTCACATGTGTCCCCTCCTTGATTATGAGGAGTGATTATTTGACGGCTCCGTCTGTTTGGCCCATTGCGGGATACACGACACAGCCTTCAGAAGCTCGGCGTCGCCCACGATTCACGAAGAGATCATCATCAATTGATGCATCACCATCCCCTCCCAACCAAGTGCGAAAAGACGAACCAGCCTGAACTCGATATCGCATATTGCTTCCTCTCGATTCATATTTGTTGTTGTTGTTGTTGTTGTTGTTGCCTTCTTCTCTTTTTCCTCTTGAGATTGCTTGCTTGTCTGCGTGACTGTCTGTCTGTTTGAGGAAATCCGCGACCTGAATGTCTTCGCTAATCTCGTTTGTTCTCGGAAACAAGAATCTTTCGCTAGACGATGTTGTTTCCATTGCATTTGCAACGGAATGCCGCGTGATCATTGATCCTGCAGCTCTTGAAAAGGTCCGCAAATCGCACGTCATTGCAGCTCCTTCTGCTGATTTTGCCTCGTTTTCACAGCTCGGAACGCTGCTTTCGCAAGCCACATCGGTCGCATTGAACGAGCACAAGGCTCCTGAACCCTGGCAACTGGAGTCCTCTGCGGCGTACTGTGAAATGAAGGATGCGGATTCCAGCTCGAAGCGCCGATACATGTCAAGAGAGTTTGTCCGTGCAGTTATGATTGCGCGGCTGCATGCTGTGCTCCGAGGAACATGCGCGGTGTCCGTAGACACCGTCCGATTGACGGCAGGACTCCTTTCATCGAATATCACTCCTTGTGTTCCATATCTGCCGATGGAGAGCGACAGTGCGCCGCTCTTCTACATTGCAGGCGCGCTATGCGGAAAGGGGCTGTGCATCAACCAAGCTGGAGAAGTGGTGTCTTCCGATCGAGCGATCGCTTCGATTAACATGCAACCATTGCCACATATGACGCAGGCTGAGTACGACACATTTGTCGCGGCCGGGGCGATTTATGCATCGACGTCACTAGCCGCTGTTGCTGTCCACGAAGCGACTACTGTCGCACTCACGTACGATGCAGTCGCTTCCTTGCAGTGCGAGGCTGTACGTGCTCCCTTGGCCCCCTTGGATGCTTCTCTGTACGAGCACTTGCGGACATCCAAATGGCAGTCTGTCGCTGCTGAGAACATGAGGCTCATGATTGATGGATCACATCTCGTCACCGCCGCCCCCTCCTCCGCATCCGCCGCATCCTCCGCGTCTTCTTCCTCCACATCCTCAGGCTCAGGCTCAGGCTCAGGTTCAGGTTCAGGTTCAGGTTCAGGTTCAGGTTCAGGTTCAGGTTCAGGTTCAGGCTCAGGTTCAGGTTCAGGCTCCGGATTGGGGTCTGCAAGCACCGGATCATCGGTGTCCACGGCAGCGGCAGGCTCTGCTTCCTCGGTTCCTTCTGCCTCGGCGATCCCATCCAAGGTCTCGTCTGCATCGAACACACCTGTCTTGGTTGCGCAGGCTCCCCAGTTTTCTGGAATTCTTCGCTCGCAGATCAATGCCGCCGAGCGAGTACTTGGCGAGGAGTTGAATGCGTCGGAATTCGGCTCCTTCCAAGACACCCTGGATCATGCACAAGTCTTCCCGCATGCAGAAACCGTCGTGTTGGCGTGCGTTCATCTCATGCAGGCCGTGCAAGCTGCGGCTGTGTCTTCTGGTGGTCGCGTTTTGTCTGCATTGTCGTTCGACAAGAATGCAAACGCAAGTTCCGGCGTGGCGGCCAACAGCGCGGAGTACGACGAATTGTCTCGATCTGTGCGGAGTATTCTGGATCGCATCAACCATCTGATACAAGAAAGTACCTATCGATCCGCCGAGCTGGAGTCTGTTGTTCGGTGCCGCGAGTTGCAAAAGAAGGGGCTCAGGAAGGCTGAAGAGTCGGACGCAGTTGCCGCAGACAACGCTGCAGATTCGTCTAGTGCCGACAAACCTTGCCAATGGTCTGATCACCAACTTATTGAACGAGGATTGTTTTCGGCGCTGGCGCTTCACAACATTGTCGAGCTCACGCAGTGGATTTTGGCAGCGGAATGCACGGTTGCATCCATAATGCTGTACCGTGTCGAATGCAAAGAAGTAGGAGAACAAAGAGCCAAGGCAGCGTTGAAAGCTGCACGGTCTGCGCAAGCACAGGCTGCAATGTCTCCAGAGGCGCTGTTGGCAGCGAAGTCAAAAGGCGCAAAGAAGAAGAAAGGCGGAAAGGGCGAAGGAGTCAAGGGAATCGTTCTTGGAAAGGGTACTCGTCTCTTTCGATCCTATGTAACAAGATCCTTGGTTGGCCTTCCTGTCCAGGCAACGTTCAAAGAGCCTCTTGTCGTCGAAGAGAGTGAGCAGCAGGCAGACGGAGATGACGCTGCCCAAAACACGGATGCATTGTTTGATTATCCTTTACTGACTGACAAGACATTGGGACAGCTCACCAACGTTGTCTACGGAGTGATCGCACCGTTATCCACATTGTTCCGACGTGCCGTTTTATCTATTTATGAGCTGCTGTTCTCCGAGACGTCAAAGCGTCGAAAGCCGCGAATCCCGAAAGGAACTCGTGATTTCCATCCCCAGCAGATGGCAATTCGAGAAAAGGTGTTTGACACCATCACAACGGTGTTTAAGCGTCACGGTGCCGTGACAATTGATACGCCGGTTTTTGAACTGAAGGAAACGTTGACTGCCAAGTACGGCGAGGACTCGAAGCTGATCTATGATCTTGCAGACCAAGGCGGCGAGTTCCTTGCTCTTCGCTACGACTTGACAGTGCCATTCGCCCGCTATGTTGCCATGAACAGCATTTCCAGTATCAAGCGATATCAAATCGCTCGAGTATATCGTCGCGATCAACCAGTGATGACCCGCGGTCGCTATCGCGAGTTTTATCAGTGCGATCTTGACATTTGTGGTGCGAATCTGCCCCGGATGGTTCCCGATGCAGAGGTTCTTCGTGTCTTGGTAGAAATTCTCGATGGACTGAAGATTGGCTCCTATGTCGTGAAGATTAACCATCGCAAACTGCTGGATGGCATCCTCGAGCGATCTGGCGTGCCCTTGCCGAAAATTCGCGCCATTTGCTCGGCAATTGACAAACTGGATAAGGAACCGTGGGACGCAGTGAAGCGCGAGATGTGCGATGAAAAGGGTCTGGATGAGCGAGTGGCGGACCGCATTGGAGAGTTTGTCCTCGCAAAGGGCTCAATGCGCGACCTGTTGAATGCATTCCAAAACGCGACTCCTTCTGCAAGCATCTCTGAGGAAAAGGCTGCGTTGCTGCGCGATCTTTACAAGGAGAATGCGGCCACGAGAGTGGCTGTCGAGGACATGACATTGTTGACGGGATACATGGAGGCGATGCGAATAACGCCTCGTTTCGAGTTTGATCTGTCGTTGGCTCGCGGATTGGATTACTACACGGGTGTGATTTACGAGGCCGTCTTTATCAATACTCCATCTGAGGTCGCGGTGTCTCGTGCGCAGCAGGCTCAGTCGCCTGCTGATTCGTCTGCTGGAAAGGACGATGCTGGCAACACGGACGAGAGTGCCGTGGGATCCGGTGTGGTCTCGGTGGGTTCGATTGCCGCCGGGGGACGCTACGACGAACTCATCGGCATGTTTTCTCCTCAAGGAAAAACCATTCCTGCGGTGGGGGTGTCCATTGGAGTGGAGCGGGTGTTCACAATCATGATGGCTCTGGAAGAAGCCAAGTCGCGCGAACAGAGGATTCGAACCACCGACACCCAGGTTCTTGTGTGTGCTGTTGGTGGCTCGTTCACAGAAGAGCGATTCCGTGTTTGCGGTGAGCTTTGGGATGCTGGTATTCCCGCAGAAATGCTCTATGTTGACAAGCCCAATATGAAGCGCCAAATTGAGTATTCCCTTGACCAGCAGATCCCCGTCATGGTCGTCTTTGGAGAAGACGAGCTGACGAACAACGTCATCAACGTCAAGAATGTGAACCTGAAGACGGAGCACACCGTTCCGCGCTCCGAAATGATCTCTGCGATTCGACAGATTCTTCTTTAACGCAGGTTTCTTCCTGTTTTAGTAGTAGTTTTCGTCATTATCGTTGTGGTCACACAGTATTCGACCTCCCGCACACCGGGCTCGTGCATTTGAAAGAAACAAAGCAAGTGAAAGCGACAGGTCTGCTTGGGGTGGGGCCATAGTCGCAGCTCAATTAAAAAAAAAAAAAAAAAAAAAAATTGATATCGCCTCCCTCCGATTCAAATCCAAATCCAAATCCGATACAAACCCGACCTGACCCGATTTGACTGTGATCCCGACGTTCTGCACGTTTCTTCTTCTTCTTCTTCTTCTTCTTCTTCTTCTTCTCGCTCTTCACTTTTGGTTTTTTCATTTTTTCATTTACTCCTCTGCTGTGTCCCATGATTATTCTGCAGTCAGTTCGAGGACGCATCATCAGGTGTACAAGAAAGCTACCTGGGAATAACGTGCTGTCCACGTGACGAAATTGTAGTAGTAGTAGTTGTTGTTTCCCTCCTCCCCGATCCCCCCTTTTTGTTTTGTTTGTCTTCTTCTTGTTCTTATTCGAATGGTTTGCAGATGAACGGACCTTCGCCGTCGACCAACGAGCCCGCTGGCTCAGATGCTTCTGATGACCCAATACGGCGTAACCACAACATCATCACAAAGTTCTCAGGGTCTCCGTCAATGATGGAGCTGTCAGCAAAGGATGCGGTGACAGGAATTGTGAAAATGCAAGTGCGAAAAGACCGATTCGCGATGTTCAATGAATGGCTTAACGGGCTGACGGAAGTGATGCGCAAGTATCCGGGCTTCATATCCAGGAGCCTCATTGTTCCTTCAAAGCAGGAGCTGGAGCGAGCATCCAGTTCGCAGGTGTTTACACTGGTCCACATTGTGAAATTCGACAAGCTGGAGACTCTGGAATCGTGGAAGGAGTCGGATGGCCGAAGGGAAATGGTTCGGATAGCGGAGGAATTGAAAATCGTCGAGAATCCACGCGGCCTGACCAATGGGGAAGATTACAGTATTCAGGACTCAGGAATGGGGATACTGTCGCCTGACATGATGCACAAAACTGGCTCTGATGCACACCAAAAGTCAGGGAAAAGCAGCGACACAGAGCACCAGACGCAGCTGCAGCCTCCGCAGAAGTGGAGATTGATGTGTGTTCTGTTCTTCACAATGTACACCAACTATGCATTTCACTTGCTTTTGGGAACCACCGCTGTGTTTTCCCGTGTTTTCGGCAGCTATGGCATCGCTCTTCTTGTGTACTGCACGTGCATTATCCCGCCCGGTTCGTTTGGATTTGTTGCGCTGACATCCAGACTAGCACGCAAGTTTCTAGCTGTTCCTCGGAACAAGAACCGCTCGTGGATACGAGGGTTGCTCGATGACGGCTTTTCCATGTTTGAACCGGCACTGCCGTCTCGAGATTTGATCAACCGCATTGCATTGCTCGAGAAGCGGCTGGAACGCATGAAGCGAATTGCTGTTGGTTCTGTCGAGAGTGTTTCGCATGTTCGCAATCGCTTAGAGCATCTGGAGCGAAAACGGATTTCTTCAAATGTGACTTGTTCTTCTGCTGCTTTTGATCCGCTGCTTCCACCCGATTGGGATGTCCATTTGCAAAGGAGTCGGGGAGTGATGAATTCACAGAAGCAGCTCCCAGGCCTTGACGTCGAGATTGCGTCGTCATTGTCACCTTCGCCGAATCCAAGCAATGCCGCATCCATGAAGAAGAATGCGGGCGTGGACACCTCGGTCACGATCGTGTCGAACCACCCAGTTGCGTGGGAATTCACGGAGGCGTTTGAGGATCTAATGCGACACTGTGAGGAGCAAATGCGGGTGTTTCCTGGGTTCATCAGCCTTGACTTGATTCACACAAACGGGTCTCTGGAGTCGCTGGATGATGATCATTCCCACCGTTCCGTCGATGACTTGGATCAAAATAGCCTTGGGGAAGACGGTTCCGGGGACGAGTCCGAGTATGTGCTCATCTACAGATTCGACAGCTACGATGCGTTGGACGTCTGGTTGCGCTCGGAGCAGCGCAGGACGATCTTGCAGTCCATGAAGCCCATGCTCGCGGGCCGGTCTCGAATCCAGGTGCAGCAAGCCGAGGTGGTTCACGATGCATTTTCATCGCTGTTCGGGGACCGCCACAATCAGTTGCAAGGTCGACCGCCTCCAATCTGGAAATCGGTCGTGTTGTCTGTCTTTTCCGTGTTCTTTGCCTTGTGGCCCCTTGCTGTATACTTGCTACCTGCTACCTCTTCGAGCTCCAACGACGTGTTGGCGCACAAGTTTGTGAGTGCATTGGTACTGATTGCTGCTGCTGTTCCATTTCTTGTGTACGTGACTTCCCCGTTCATGAATATGCTGTTTTTTCAATGGCTCATTACGCCCCGACCTGTGTTTGCCTCGGAGCCATGGAAGTCTCTGGATCAAGGCCTTCCTTCGGCATGGCATCAGCTGGCTCTGTCTATATTGTATTTTGGATCTCTTTCTGTAGGTATTCTTGTCCTGAATTTCGCCTGACTGTTGACATCTTTTGAACTGTTCCCATCGTGTTTTTTGCTGTCGTTTATCATCGTCGTAACGTACAGGAGGTTTCCCCCATTTGGTTAAAATTAAATAAGAACGAAAATGCTCGCGAGCTTCTATGCGCGAACTGTGAAGGCGCATGCACGTGTGTGTTGAGGCATGCCCCCCCCTTCTCGACGATTGATCTGTAGGATAGTATCGCAGGCGATACTCTTAATAGCGCGTTTGTACTGAATGTCATTTTTGAAGATCGAGAGGTTTCATGCCTAGGTGTGCGCCTACATTGTACACTAACCACACCTTGTTTCCACACAACTTGCGTTGGAGTTCCCCCCGCAACGGTCGCACGTTTTAGACGCGTATTCCTCCGTCACAAGTCACAATCGACACCTGCCGCCCCCCGATTTCGCACAATTTTTGCAGAGCAGCCGCTGCTGGAATTGATAATGGCTCCATGTCAACATCTGCCACGTCGTTGTCGCCTTGGCGATCTTTCCTGGCGGCGGCCCAGCGCTGGAAGGTGGCGGTGGAGATCGTCATGGGTCTGCGCAGCGTTGCGGGGGTGACGGACATGGTGCGTTGCATGGACAGTAAAAATAAGAAAATGAAATGAGCGTCGCTGTGCGAGAATGCAACGCGGCTGCGTGTTTATAGCGAATTCATGATCAAAATGGGACGAAACGAATCGGGCATCGTGTGACGGAGTTGTCAAGATAGCAAAACACATGCGCATGCGCATGGGCGTAGCAGTGGTTTTGTTTTCGTGCGCTTTAGATTGCTTCATCATAATGCAATGAGTAGCAGCGGCTCGTTAAAAAAATTGCAGCCGCCGTAGTTTGACATTTCGGGAGCACTCCAGCCACATACCCGCCCCCCCGTGTCAGCCTCGGTCATCGCATTGTCAGCTGTCATCATCATCATCTTCTTCTTCTTTCCCAAGGAACTCCCCGAAAGGTGGTGGTGCATCTTGGTTCTTGAATCCAAAGCAGAGCTTTGCCTCCATTTTTTTGCTCCATTTTCACTCTGCGGTTTTTCTTTTCTTCTTCTCTTGCTCCTCCTTCTTGTTCTGCCTTGTTCTGCCTCTCTGTCACTTCCACCTTCCACTTCCACTCCCTCCCACGTTCTTTTTTGTCTATTCTACTACGGTACCGCACTTCCAAGATGGATCCGTACAAGTATACCCCATCCGACTCGTTCAACACTGCGACATGGACGACAAACACCGGCATGCCCGTGTATGATGCACGGAACTCGCTTTCTGTGGGTCCGAACGGTCCGCTGCTGCTTGAGGACTTTCATCTTTTGGAGTCTCTTGCGCAGTTTGACCGCGAGCGTATTCCCGAAAGAATTGTACACGCCCGAGGAGCATCTGCGTACGGTCAATTTGAGTGCACTGCGGATCTGTCGGACATCACCTTTGCGGACTTTCTTCGTGCGCCGGGTACCAAGACGCCTCTTGTGATCCGGTTTTCCACCGTCATCCACGAGCGTGACTCTCCGGAGACCTTGAGAGATCCTCGCGGATTCGCAATCAAGTTCTACACTCGGGAAGGAAACTTCGATATGGTTGGAAACAACTTTCCGGTGTTTTTCATCCGAAATGGAATTGATTTCGTGGATGTAGTTCATGCATTCAAGCCGAATCCGCAGACTCATCAGCAGGAAGGATGGCGCATCATGGATTTCCTGTCCTATCACCCCGAATGCTGCCACATGTTGACGTTTTTGCTCGATGATGTGGGCATCCCAGCCAACTATCGTCAGATGGATGGATTTGGCGTGCATACATTCAAGCTCATCAGCAAAGATGGCAAGGAGACGCTTGTGAAGTTCCATTGGAAGACGCAGCAAGGAGTGCAGAGTCTGCTTGACGACGAGGCCGTCATTGTGGGTGGAACGTGCCATTCTCATGCGACAAAGGACTTGTTTGATTCCATCGACGCAGGAAAGTTCCCTGAATGGAAGCTTTTCATCCAGACGATGCCGTTGTCGGACCAGCACAAGTACGATTTTGACCCGCTGGATGTGACAAAGACCTGGCCCGAGGATCAATTCCCTCTCAAGGAAGTTGGCCGAATGGTTCTCGATCGAAACATCGACAACTTCTTCCTGGAGAATGAAATGCTGGCTTTCTGCCCAGCGACGATCGTTCCAGGTATTACATACACGGACGATAAGATGTTCCAGGCTCGGGCGTTTTCGTACAATGATGCTCAGCGCTATCGTTTGGGACCGAACTATCTGCTGTTGCCACCCAACGCGCCGCGATGTGCATACCACAACAATCATCACGGCGGGGCAATGAATTTTACGCTCCGCAAGTCCGAGGTGAACTACTTTCCGTCTCTAGTTGACAAGGTCAAGGAGGCCCCTAACTATCCGACGTCCAATGAAACGTACCAGGGCAAGAGGGAACGGAGAAACATCGACAAGGAGAACAACTTTGCACAAGCTGGTGCCCGCTTCCGTTCGTTCGACGAGGCCCGAAAGCAGAGATTTGTCACCCGGGTTTCCGGTCTTCTCAATGGTCCTCGCGTGACGGTAGAGATTAAGAGAATCTGGCTGCACTATTGGACCCAATGTGACAAGGATCTTGGCGCACGGTTGGCGAAGCTTGTAAAGCTCAGCGCAGCGCAGTGACGACATCCGCGACTGCGAGCTTTTTTTGCCTTGGCTGGGTAATTCACGGCGCCTTTGAACGATTGTCTCGCTGTTCCATTTCCATTTCCATTTTCATTTTCTTCATCTGATGCATGCATGCACACTCCCACTTGATGTTGTAAAACGCGCAACCCATATGCATGTTTCAAATTGAAGGGAAGAAAGAAAAAAAATCATAATAAAAGAAGAGAGATTAAAAACCCCGACGTCCGTGCATGTTGGCAGATGCGTCGCCCCCCGAAAAACAATGAATTGTCAGTGGTTGTTGTTTATCGGTTGTTGTTGCTGTTGTCGAAAAAAGGGGAAATTTCCAGGTTTTTGTTTTTGTTTTTTTGTGGGAGGGAAAAAGCTTGTGGTAAGCTACGCAAGACGAGAGAATGGTGCAACTGTGCGATTTGCAGAGCCCGATGATTTGGTGGGCTGGTTGCATGCTTCTTGCACCCACATGCACCATGCTTGTCTTCCTGCTGTGGCTCCGAAATGTCTGGCTTTCGATCATCGTGTTTCACGTACTGTGTTGTCTTTGTCTTCCATTATGGTATCTTGGCAGGTTTCACTTTTACCACGGTTCCGCGCATCACAAAACGGACGTTGAACTCGCGTCGTTCCATCAGATGACTGGCCACGATCCGGACAACGGCGCCGACGATCCCTCTGCGAACCTGCTTTCCAATACACTCCAATCGAGCACTGTTTCGAGTCCAGTGCCAATACCAATGGGAATGCCAATGACGGTGCTGACACCAGTGTCACTGGTGCGCGCTCGACGACATCCCTCGCGAACCGACATTGTTGAAAGCGCAGCTCGTGATGCTTTTGTGCGGTCGCTGAGATTTGATGATCTGCGCCAACAGTGTCTTGTGGGAACGAGTATTTGCGCCGCTTGCATTCTTCTAGGCGTCGGGCTGTATCTTGTATGTAGTCCATTGGTTCCGAACGTCAGTGGAAAAACAGCCGATTACGAACTGGACAACCGGTCTCCGTATCCGTTCATACTCTTCACGCTGTACTTCACGCTTGTCAATCCCATCTGCGAAGAGTTCTTCTGGAGAGCATTCGCTCAGTTTTCCTTTGGGACTTCTCGTACGTGCACTCTCATCCAAATTTCATGCTATGCAATGTATCACGTTGTTGTTCTCATTGTGTTCTTGCCGCTGTGGCTGACTGTCTTCTGCACGATCGGCGTCTTTTCCGCAGGGTGCACTTTCACGTTCCTGTATAGAAGATGGGGCCCTGTGTGTGCCGCTATTGCTCACAGCGGCGCCGACTTTGTAGTCATGGTTATTCTCTCCAACATGTATTTTTCGTGGGCTCCTTAGCTGCTCTCTCCCCCATAGCTTTCTACTATGGCCATTTTTTGTCTGATAATACCTATAGCCCTCCAACCCAAACGTCTAGTGGACGGCTGTGATGTTCATCGGATAGTATGGCTAAAGATGTGAGGTCCAAACGGTTTCCAACGAATGCACTCATTGGTCAATTCGAGAGCTCTAACGAAAACATAGGTTGTTTCTGGTTTGGGGTGCGCGGACCCACGAATGCCCCACTCAAAAAAGGAGCTTCATTGGATGAATGCAGATGCGGATTGTAAAAGTCACTTAACGCCATAAAACCTGTCTGAAGCGCAGCATGCGAGCCAAGTGTTTGGAAAGGTTTTGGATTAGGAGGTAGTACCTATGTTTGAGGCGCTTTTTAGTATTCGTGTTAACTTTGCGAAGTGCTTCCTTTCCCGACGGGTTCTGCTGGTTTTACGAATGGAGTGCCCTTCTTTCGATTTCTTGCAGACACAAGCAATCTCATCGATTGAACCGAGTTTCCCCCCTGGATTGGTGCACTGCGGAGTTCATGAGTGTTTCTAGCGTGCCCGCGGTTGAATCGGATCATGTGCAAAAGGTGTATGATGAGATCGCGCCGCACTTTTCGCACACTCGATTCTCTCCGTGGCCCGTTGTTGCGCGGTTCTTGTCTTCGATTCCGCCTGGATCCAGCCTTGCAGACTTGGGGTGTGGAAATGGAAAGTACTGCCAGTGCTTGCCGACTTCCGCGACTTGTACGTCCTCAATTATATATTTTGGGACTGACACATGCCTTCCTCTTCTCGAAATCACCCAAGCAGAGTACGCAACATCTCATCATCCACATCTCGCACAGTGCGATATCACGAAGCTCCCGTACCGAACGGGGGCATTTGATGCAGTCATCTCCATTGCGGTGATTCACCATTTGTCCACGTATGAGCGTCGGCTCGAGGCATTGGCCGAGATTTGCAGAGTGGTTGCGGCTCGCTCGGTGGACGAACAAACCGTTGCAAGCAGCGAGCAGCAGACAACCGAGCGCGAAAGAGAAAGCGAGGGAGGAAGAGGAAGAGGAAGAGGAAGAGGGAGGGCACTGGTATATGTGTGGGCACTGGAGCAGCCAAAACAAAGGAAATGGGGTGCTCCTGGCGAGCAGGATGTGATGGTTCCTTGGCATTTGCAGCCTCGATGGACGTCAAATCCAGAAGAAAAGCAACAGCAGGCGGTTCCACGGACACAGCGAGGAGAGTTTGTTTTTCAGCGATATTATCACCTGTTCAAATACGGAGACCTCGAGAAGATGGTCGCAGACGTGAACGCAAAGTGTCCGTTCATGAACATCACAGTCGTCGAATGTGGTTACGACCATGACAACCACTACATTGAGCTGGCCGTTCAGCAAGTCCAACCCGTAAGTTGTCTCTGATTCATGAAGACGAATGAAGCCCACCTTACTGTGTTAGAAACCCTGTCGTTGTCCTTGTAACTTAAAAATTACTGTGTCATTTTTACTGGGAGACAAGCAGAGGGAGAGCGTGTCAGTCCATGCTGGAAGCATTAGATGACCTTTGCCTCGTTTTTGAGTTTGTGAACAAGATCGTCAACGGACTCGACCTTTCTTCCTCCAATTCTCTTTGCAGGTTCTTCAACTCGAAGGATCTCGAGTCTAGGCGTGATGTCAACGCCCAGACTGTCCGGAGTCACGGTCTCGAGGGCCTTCTTGCGTGCCTTCATGAGGTTCGGCAGAGTGACGTATCTCGGTTCATTGAGTCTCAGATCGACAGACATGACCGCAGGGAGCTTGACGGACACCGTCTCCAAACCTCCGTCGATTTCTCTCACGATGTCTGCGCTCGCCTTGTCCTGTGCGACTGCGATCTTTGATGCAAATGCCGCCTGTGGCCATCGCAGGAGGCCCGCAAGAATCTGCGCAGTCTGGTTAGCGTCATCGTCAATTGCCTGCTTTCCAAGAAGCACCGCGGAGGGCTGCTCTTTGGCAACCAGTGCACGAAGAACCTTGGCAACGGCCAGCGGCTCCACAGTTGACCCATCTGCAACTTCCACATGAATCGCCCGGTCTGCACCCATCGCAAGTGCAGTCCGGAGAATCTCGGAAGACGGTTTCGGACCAATCGTCACTGCAACAACTTCCTTCGCAACACCCTTTTCCTTCAATCGCACACACTCTTCCACCGCAATCTCGTCAAATGGGTTCATCGACATCTTCACATTCTCCGTCACAACTCCAAGGTTGTCCGGTCGCACTCGGATCTTCACCGCATAGTCAATCACCCGCTTCACTCCCACCAGCAGTTTCATTACTGGAATCTTGCAGTTATCGTTTCGTGAGACCCTGAGCTATAAAAAACGAAAAAAAAAAAACGAAAAAAAATATGTGAAACTGTACTCTGCGCCTCGCTCGCTTGGTTCGCCGTTGGCTTCGGTCCGTCTGAAAAGGAAACAGAAGAACAGCCACCAAAAATGCACTAAAAATTGAGAATAAAAGATCACAGAAACCTCATTGCGTGAGAGAGAGAGAGAGAGCTCAGACCAGTCTTTCAAGTTTGCAGTGGTTCGCTTTTTTTGTTACAGTCGAAGCACCTGCTGTAGAAAGATAAGAGTCTCAACTCGTCAACGCTTGGACGCCTACGTTATGCACTGAACATGCATATCTACGAATGGACATGCATATTCAATCGTGCATCTCGTTACCGGGAAGGGGATAGGCCCCCAACACGCCCCACAGCGCTCTTCAGATGGATGCTCCCCGCTCCGTTCCCAATCTCGATTAATCTGTGAGCCACTTTCTCAGCGTGACACGTTGTTCCTGAGAAGGGTGCATTTTGATCCTGGCGGCCCTAGCAGCAGGGTAGTGACACGTGGTCTCTTAGGAGGTCTGCGGGACCTAGGAGGCCCTGTATCGAGCGACGTAGGCGTAGGCGAATGCGTCATCCCAGCGCACTCACGCCCATATTTGAATTAATAAAGTGGAACCAACGAAGGATAGAATAGATGGCTACGGATGCTGCGTTAAAGAGTGTCGAAAATGCAGGGCCTGTGTCACCGGCTGAATTTTGGCCGAGCGTGCGTAAGCACGAATTAACGTGCTAGTGTCGGCCAGTTTTGACCGTGTCTGTTTCTGTAATTTTCCGAAAATACACGACAATGTCGTGTTATTATTACTCGACCGCCAACGACTCTCCTGGAAACCGACGTTTTTTCCCACCCACCTTTCTTTCTTCGGGCTCCGAATCAAGCGATATTTCTCGTTCCATTTTTTTTTTTTTTTCTTTTTGATGCCATTTCATCTGTTCTCTCTCTCTCCCCCGTTTTTTTTTCCATCTTGTGATATTTCCCCACTTCCTGTCGCTTTTAATTCCGATTCTTCAGTTTCTTTTACACCGACTTTGCCGTCCTAGTTTCAGAAAGCAGTGTTCTAGTGCATCATCATCGGTGTCTTTGCTCCACTTTGTTCCTGTTTTCTTCCCTCACTTCTTTTTTGCTCTTATCCCTTCCTCATGGTGTCTTTAAGCCAGATATTTCATAAGATAGCTGCTCGACCGGGGCGGGCTCGAGGGGCGACTACGGGATCTTTAAAGGTGCTGTGGGATGCCATTGGCGCATCTGTTCACAAGTTCATGCTAAATGGAAAAGCTGTTTTGCTTCCAGACTTTGGGACGTTTACATTTCAAGTCACGAATGTTCCAGCGGGAGACCTTGGGCAAATGACGACTCGCGTTCCTCACTTTTCTCCCGCAGAGTCATTCTGCGAGAAGTACAGTGTTGCAGCAGCACACATGGACTCCGCAGCTCCAGTGGCGCCACTCAGCTTCTTTGCGGTTGCTTCGGCTGCAAAACTCTCGCAAGGCTTCTGCCAGAATGCGTGGAGCGACATTGTGGAGGCGATTGGACAAGCATGTGCAAATGGTGAATTAGTCTCGATTGACGCTGGCTTTGTGACGCTGTTCCTCTGCACAGCAAAAACGAGCGCAAAGTTCAATGCGTCGTTCCTTGAAAACTTGGCGCAAGTCGATGCGGCAGAAAATGGCCCTACGGCGACGCACGGTGCAGCGGTGTTTGCTCTTGCGGCACAAGCCAGGAATTTGCGCATTGCATATGGAACGAATCCTGTTCCACAGTCATCATCGACGACGACAGCAGCAGCAGCAGCAGCAGCAGCAGCAACAACAACAACAACAAATTCTGCTCGGCCGTCGTCTGCAACTAGCCGCCCTTCCTCTGCTTCGAAAAAGCAACCGATCCACTCATCCGCTGGAGTACCACAGCCACAGCTGCCGGCTCGACCTTCTTCTGCTATCAAGAGGCACGACTTCGCTGCAGAGCGACCGTCATCTGCCAAGTTTCGCCCTCCTTCTGCGAATGGCCGACCCATGTCGGCTCGTTCGTATGCACACGACCAGAGGGACACTACAACTGTCGCGAAAGCCTCGAACAGCAAGAGCAGTCATATCAATAATGACAACGACAAGAAAATCAAGCAGATGGCCGACAAGATCAAGAAGCATAGCCAGCCCGACATTTTGGTTGTGGACCACAATGATTACGCGGTGGATGAGCGCACTGGAGAACCGATTGGGGATGTACCGATGTTGACCTCGGAGCGTGAAGAGACGGCCAACGAATTTGAAGCGACTGGAGACGTTCCGCTTCTTTTTGAAGAAAAGCAGGCGCAGCAAGCGCAGTCCAGCAATGCGGCAGCCAACCGACCGTCGTCGTCGGGGTCAGGAATGCCGAAGCGGCCTGTTTCGACACAGTCTCAGCAATATCGCCCATCTTCTTATGCCAGCAATCGGCATGATGAGAATAACCGACCGACGTCTCATGGCTCGTTCGACTCCATCCCCGCGTCCAAGGAACGATCTGCCCTGTTGAAGCAACACATCCAATCACTCTACCGATCCCAATGGGACGACCAGATCCGCGAGAGGGAAGAAAAGAAGCTGCGAGAGAAAGAGCTCGAGCACGACATGGTGAAGCGCAGTTTTCTCGAGACTTCTCAAACTGAGAACGCGGAGCAAAAGAAGCAGCAGGCCTGGCGGGATGCCGAGCGTGAGATCATGGTTGAGAATCGCCGGAGGGCTGAATTGGATCGTCAGCGTCGTCGAGAAGACAATGCACCGCAGCCTGTTGGATCTGTTTTGCCACAGGATGATTCCTGGGCGACGACGTCTCCGGCCGCCAAGGCATTCGCTATAACGGAGAAGCGCGAGGAAATCAACCGAGCGTGGAACGACCAAGTGGAGGACAGGAGGAACCGCGAGCGTGAGGAGCGTGAGTTGGAGGACGCGTTCATGATGGACCTTATTTCGAAAACACAAGAGGCTGCAGTTGCGGAGAGACAGGATGGCTTGTTGCAAAAGAAGAAGATTCAGGAGACGCAGGCATCATTTTATGACCGCCAGATTCGGGAACGCGATCCAGTGCCGCCCAAGTTTGTCGAGTCTGTGGACATCTTCGGTGCTGCGAACAAGAAGCATGTTGCGGCGTTGCGCAAGCTGCAGCGACCCAACAGCGCGGCGTCGAGCGCGTCGTTGCAGGAATATGGAAATGATCCCCGCTCGATTGCAATGGAAGAAGCGGCTCGCAAGAGAGCCGAGTCCCAGAGAGTAGCAAAGGCTCTGCTGGAACAACAGCGGCAGCAGGAGCAGGCGGAAAAGGCTCGTCGGGAGGCCGAGCTTGCCGAAACCCAACAGCGGCTGCGAGCTGAGCAAGAAGAGATCGAAGTGGAAAAGGAGCGCGATCGTTTGGCCAAGAAAATGACGCAGGACTACTGGAAGCAGCAATGGGACCGGCAGCAAAAGGAGAAGGTCGCTCTCCAGCACGCACACGCAGATCCCAGCTCAAAGACGTTTATTGTTGGCATTGGAGAGTCAACGGAACAGGAGGACCGTGCGCTGCAGATTGCGCTGAATGAAAACCCCGGTGTGAAGAAGATCAGCACGAAAACCAGGGCCATCTATGGTTGGTGAGACCACTGCACACGGCGAGTAGCTCGGTCTCGAGAAAAAGAAAGGTATTTGCTATAAGAATGGACTGTACAGAAAAAAATAAATTAAAAAAAAAAGCAGAAAAAAAGCAGAAAATAGGCATGCATTGAATTGAACTTGTTTATGATAGACACAATGATGTAAACTTCTGCACGCAGGGAGAGGAGGAGAGGAGAAAAAACTGTAGTCAGGACAGGCGCACAAAAACTCTCTTTAGATCTTGTTGAGGAGCGAGCCGTACGTGGTGATGGCCGGGGCAAACACAAGAGACAAGATGGCAGTCAGCTTCACCAGAATGTTCAAACTGGGGCCAGAAGTGTCCTTCAGTGGGTCACCAACAGTGTCACCGATAACGGCGGCCTTGTGAGGATCGGATCCCTTTCCGCCATACTTTCCACCCTCGATGAACTTCTTGGCGTTATCCCAGGCTCCTCCGGTGTTGGACATCGAAATTGCCAACATCACACCAGAAACCAGCGATCCGGCAAGAACACCAGCAAGCGCGTTCTTTCCAAAGAGGAAGCCGACAATCAGCGGAGTCAGCATAACGAGAGCACCAGGAGGCAACATCTCGCGCAGAGATGCCTGAGTAGAGATGGCAACGCAGCGCTTGTAGTCCGGACGTCCAGTGCCGGCCATGAGACCAGGAATGGTGCGGAATTGCTCACGAACTTCCTCAACCATGGCCAGAGCAGCCTTTCCGACGGACTTCATGGTCATCGCAGAGAACCAGTATGGCAACATGGATCCGATGAGGAGACCGGAAAATTCGTACGCCTCGAGCAAATTCACCGAGTCAATACCAGTGCGGGCAACGAAAGCACCGAACAAGGCGAGAGAAACGAGCGCAGCAGAACCAATAGCAAATCCTTTTCCGATGGCAGCAGTGGTGTTACCAGCGGCATCCAGAGCATCCGTGCGTTCGCGAACGTGGGATCCCATTCCTGCCATTTCGGCAATACCTCCGGCATTGTCGGAAATAGGTCCGTAAACATCGATTGTAAGTCCGATGGAGAGCGTGGACAAAACACCGAGTGCAGCGCAGGCAATTCCGAACATCGATGCAAGCGAGTACGAGACATAGATGGCAACTGCCAAAGCCATTGCGGGGATGATGGACGACTTGTAGCCGAGAGCAAGACCGTAAATGATGTTGGTTGCGGCACCAGTGCGGCAGGCAGCAGCGACGTCACGAACTGGGCTGTAGGAGTGCGAAGTGAAGTACTCTGTGATATAACCGATAATCAGTCCAGCCCACAGTCCCGAGGCGCAGCAGAAGAAGACCTTGGTGTTGGTAGTCTGGGTAACCTTGTCACCGACACGGATGTGGAAATCCTCCGGAAGGAATGCCTGCGAAACGAGGTACAAGACCGGGGTCATCAAAACAGTCGAGACCAGCAACTGGCGCTTCAGCGTCGGCTCAATCTGGCTGAACTCCTCAACCTTGGTGAACTCGGTGGCAATCAGAGCGGTAACAAACGAGACAAACACACCGGTTGCGGTGATGACCAAGGGGAACATCATGGCAGACCAGTGGGTAGTCAAACGCGGGTCCTGCGACGTCGCGGCGATAACGAGTGCAGCGCAAGTAGATTCAGCGAACGATCCAAAGAGATCGGCACCCATTCCAGCGACATCACCAACGTTGTCACCCACATTGTCGGCAATAACGGCCGGGTTACGGGGATCGTCTTCGGGGATGTTTTGCTCGATCTTTCCAACAAGATCTGCACCAACGTCCGCAGCCTTTGTGTAGATTCCACCACCAACACGTCCGAACAAGGCAATCGACGAGCCACCAAGACCGTAAGCCGAGATGCATTCGTAGAGCTTCTCCACGTCGTCGTCAGAAGAGTAGTGCAGCTTGAACAAGTTGATCAAGATGTAAAGGTTGATGAGTCCCAAGGAGCACAGTGCGAAGCCCATGACGGTTCCTGCCTGGAAGGCAACTCGAAACGCCGGAGCAAGACCCTCAAGGGCCTTGACGGCAGTACGGGAGTTCGCGAACACGGCAATGCGCATGCCCACGTATCCGGAGACAATGGAGGTTCCAGCACCAATGACGAACGCAACGGTCGAAAGAACTCCGCTGATCCCGTCAACGGCATTGCAGAGGAAAGCCAACAAAATCGCCGAAAACAGTACGACAAAGATTGACAAGACCTTGTATTCGGCAGTCAAGAACGAGATGGCTCCTTCTTGGATGGCATCGGAAATTTCGCACACACGCTCCAAGATCTCTTCAATCTTGGTACCGGATTCGCTCTGTACCAGCGCGTGGCGCTCTGCATTCGAGTACAAACGGGCAGCCTTCGGATCAATCTGAACGCGAGACACAACGTATACGGAGTACAGCGCGTACAAAAGACCGACGGCCGTGGCGATCACGATCAGGACCGTGGCCACATAGTCGTCTGCAAGTTCAATTCCAGACATGGCTCAAGAAAGCAGGGACTCCAGGAAGAGAAAGGAAAGCCGGGGAAGAAGAAAGAAAGAAAGGGAAAAAAAAGAAGAAAGGAGGAGGAAAAAGAAAAAAGGAGAAAGGAGAAGAAAGGAGAAGAAAGGAGAAGAAAGGAGAAGAGGGGAAAATAAACAGGGAGACGAAGTCGGGTTGAGAAGTGAAGGAAGCAACAAGGAACGGGGCGAAAGCCTGGGGAACAGCATTTCGGGGAGAAGAAACGGGGAAGCGCCGAGCTTTCCTTCCCGCAGCTCTAGACAAGGGTTTCGCAGCGCGAAACAAAAATCCCGGCCAAAAAGCCTCGCATTTGCCAAAAGGTAGGGTTAATCGCTGCTCGTCCCTAATGTGTAGCGTCAAACCGGACCCCAGAGACAGGGTCACTACGACCGCAAAGGTGCCGCGCGAAGAAAGCTCGTGAGTTCGTTTTTCTATTTTTTTAAAAGTATTTTATTATTACAGGCGCTACATGGGTCACTTTGATCTGTTGCATATAGTCTTTCTCCCCCACTTCAAATGCTTGTTTTCGAGGAATTGCCAAGAATGTGCCATGCTGCCGGGATCCAGTGATGCACAGCCCCAGCAACCGCAACATCCACCAAGATGCCTCGAGCCCTGTATAGCTCGACCAACGGCAGTGTGTCGGACTCATACAGCTGGAGTCGTTTCTTGACCGTGCTGCTATCATCATCTGGTCGTTTGATGAGCTTCGATTTGCACGTATCGCACGTGCCGGGTACTTGTGGCGGCATCGGAGGCATGTCGATTCCGTGGCGGTGCACATGGACGATGTTGTAATTGGGAGTCGCGCAGCCGGGAGTCGGACACACTCTTCTGCCCCCCAGTTTTTCAATGATGATATCCGGATACTGGATCATGTGCAATACTGCATCAAGGCCGGCAAAAGATCTCGCCTGCTCCACGGTTCGAGGAAAGCCATCCAGCAAATAACCGCGCACGCAGTCCTCGAGCTCCAAGCGGCGACGCAGCAGCCGTGACACAATCTCGGAAGGTACCAGACTGCCGCTTTCCATTGTCCTAGCTACCTCTGTTTTTTCATCCGGGCGCAGAAGCGAAACGGAGTCGGAGTTGGAGTCGAGGGCTTTCATCTGCGACCGAAGCAAATCGCCCGTTGAGATGTGCGGAATGCCAATGGATCGGGCAATCCGACCTGCGTATACTGACTTTCCTACCCCTGGCGGACCAAGAAGCATGATTCGCATTTGAACAGGCATGTCATATCCGCAAACTCTCACACGATGCAGCCTCTAAGAATACGGACTCCTTTTTGGAGAGACACGGGGAGAAACTGCAAAAAATCCAATTCCGTGAGTTGTTGAATGTGATTGTAAAAATTGCACGCAGACGCAAGAACATCGCGAATGTCGAAATGCCTCGACTTCCTGTTTCAGATGCCTTTATTCGATTGCTCCCCCGAGACTTGCGTTTCTCTTTTGTTTTGTTTTTCCCATGTTGCTCTTGTTTGCTCTTGTTTGCGACCAGTTCATTTTTTGCTGCATTGATAATCAAAACAATTTTTGTTTTAAATCACAAAAACAAACAAAAAAAGGGTCATCTTGTAAAGAACCCGCACGTGTGTTCGATGGCAACCATTTTTCTGGCGGGTCTTGGAGTGGCTGGCGCGGCGCTGGTGGGGAGAGCAGTGTTTCGAGCAGCTCGGTCATCCGGTTCCGCTCTGAAGAGCGTTCCCAAAACATTCTATATGGGATCGTTTGAAGATGTGATGTCGCGCAGAGAAGCATCGCTGATCCTTGGTGTCAATGAAAAGACAACAACAGAGGAAATCAAGGAAGCTCATCGAAGGTTAATGCGCATCAACCATCCAGACGTTGGTGGCTCCACATACATTGGAACCAAGATCAATCTAGCGAAGCAGGTTCTTGAAACGGAAAATGCATCTGCAAACACGACCCGAAAGCCCCGTGGGCCAAGTTCGAACTTTTGATGGTTCCCCTCCTTCGCTGTGTCGCAGTTGTAGTATTTCTGTATGCTTTAAAAACGATATTGTAAAGTTTAAGTGTTTTTTTGCATCTTTTGGTTTCGATTTTTTTTCTGTGCTCTTCTTACCATCCTTCGCCTCGCCGGTTCGCGACTCCATGTGCTTGGTAACCAGCGTATTGATTTAGGCAGGACAGGCGTACAAATGTCTGGGGTTGTAAAAGGATTTTTGGAGCCTGTGAAGGACCCGACATCCGACATATGCCAGATTGCACGCCGAGGTTCTGCGACGTTGCGAGAATTCCGAAATGAGCGAGATCGAATCAAGGCCGTGCGTGAAAAGCTATCTGCGGTTGCCACGTTTCTCGGTCGCGAGTCTGAAATAGACGGTGGGGGTCTTGACTCCGAGGACGCAGCATCCCTCGATGCTTCGAACGCCAGCACTGCCTTCTCATTTTCGCTTTCCGGTTCCGGAGACGACGCATCGTCGTCCACTTCCGCGTCCACGGATGCAGCTGCAGAACTCCGAAAATACCGAAAATACTTGCCCATATTCGCTTGTCGCGACGAGTTCCTGCGAGTTCTCTCGGAAAACTCGGTGTTGGTTCTCGTTGGAGAAACCGGCTCTGGAAAAACCACGCAGATTGCTCAGTATTTGTACGAGGCAGGCTACGCGTCTTCGGGCCGAATATGCATCACACAGCCACGTCGAGTTGCCGCCGTTTCTGTCGCAAGGCGTGTTGCAGATGAAATGGGGACGAGGCTTGGAGACTTGGTTGGATATAGCATTCGATTTGAAGATGTTTGCTCTTCAAAAACGAAGCTGCGGTTTATGACAGATGGCATTCTCCTTCGCGAATCCGTCCAAGATCCCTTGCTTGAAAAGTATTCGTGTGTTGTTTTGGACGAGGCTCATGAAAGGTCTCTCAATACTGACGTGCTCTTTGGGCTTCTTCGGGCGGTATTGTCCAAGAGGTTTGACCTCAAAGTGATCGTGACGTCCGCGACTCTCGATGCACACCGATTCGCGTCCTTTTTCGGCGAGTGTCCAGTATTTCGCATTCCTGGGCGAACATATCCTGTATCGTTACACTATTCCAAATCTCCGGTCGAAGACTACGTGGATGCCGCAGTGAACCAGGTGCTGGCCATTCATGTGTCTCGGCCGAAAGACGGGGACATTCTTGTGTTCATGACCGGACAAGAAGACGTTGAAATTACTTGCTATTTGATAATGGAACGAGCAGCAAAGCTTTCCGCTGCAAATTCACAGAAACTGGTTGTGTTCCCCATCTACTCCATGCTTCCTGCGGAATTACAAAGCCGCATCTTCTCCAAGACCAAGCACGAAGTGGAACGTAAGGTGATTGTTGCGACAAACATCGCAGAAACGTCTCTTACGGTTCCTGGAGTCAAGTACGTGATCGATTGCGGGTTTGCAAAGTTCAAAATCTACAATCCGCATGTCGGGATGGATGCCCTTCAGGTGTACCCAATATCTCAGGCTCAAGCGCAGCAACGCGCTGGCAGAGCCGGGCGAACCTCTGCGGGCGAGTGTTTTCGCTTGTACACCAAGCACCAGTTTGACCAGGAGATGCTTGTCAATCAGGTTCCTGAACTGCAAAGATCCAACCTTGCAAACGTTGTGCTTCTGCTGAGAGGACTGGGCATTCGAGACATTTCAAAATTCGATTTTCTGGATGCCCCTCCGGCGGAGTCCATATCCGAATCCGACACTTTGTTGAAGCTCATTGGTGCCGTGAATTCCACCGGGGACCTCACTTCCAGCGGGAAGCTGATGTCCCTGATTCCTCTGGACCCTTGTCTGAGTTGCATGTTGCTGCATGCGGTAGAGCAGGCCTGTGCAAAAGAAATGATCACGATAATATCGATGATTTCCGTTCCAAAAGTCTACGTTCGACCCCCAGAACGTGTCGCGGAGGCAGATTCCAAGCGAGAGAAGTTTTCGGTCCCGGATTCTGATCATCTGACGCTGTTGAATGTGTATAATCAATGGGAAGCACATCGGCGGTCACCCGTGTTCTCTTCTTCCAATTTCTTAAACGACAAGGCCCTTCGTCGTGCAGCAGACATCCGCTCTCAACTGGAGGAGTTGGTGAAATCTGTGTGCAATGTTTCTTTGATTTCCAGCTGTGGAATGGAATGGGATATCCTCCGAAAATGCGTCTGTGCTGGATACTTTCACCACGCAGCTCGAATGAAAGGCGTGGGCGAGTACGTGAACATTGTGTCTGGGCTGCCTTGTGTTCTCCACCCCACAAGTGCTCTTTACGGGGCTGGCGTTGCACCGGAGTACGTCGTCTATCATGAGCTGATCTTAACCAACAAGGAGTACATGCAGGTCGCCACTGCTGTTGAGCCAGCGTGGTTGGCACGATTTGGCCCATCGTGGTACGCCTACCGAAATGGTGTCCTGCAGCTCGTCCGACTGGATGGAAATTCGTCGCAGGACGCAAGCAGAAAGCGGATGTTTGTTTCGTCCTCGGGGGGCGATGAATCTGCTTCCATCTCAGTAACCACGGCTAGGAGCAGCGCAAAGCGACCGAAGTTTGGCGTGTTCGGCTTTAATTCTCATTTTTCTTCTACTTGATCAACGGATCACGTCTTCCGCCAAACACCCCACCACTTGTTGCGAGAGATCTGCTCACACGATGATGCACATAATTTACGAATTGTCGAATGTAACTAAAATGGAGACAGAATTAAAAGCACAAGAACATCAGAGACACATCATGCGACCGATTTCAGAATGTTCCACACGGAAGGCATGTGTTATCATTCGGAAATCCGTACGACGGGACCTGTTCCGCGGCAATGTTTTGCAGCAATACATTAATTGAGTGGCAGCCAATGTAAGAGCAGCCTGTGGTATCCGCATAGACGCCGACGGAGCCTGGATAACACTGAGCGTTGACAATTGACGTGCCGCCGCCCAGCGGATCGCCTTGTGTGTAGAACTCATAGATACCCTGGACATCTCCGGTCGGTTGCGAAATGTACTCAAAAACCAAGCCCGAAGGGGGCGCACTAAAAGGAATTGCGACGGAGTCTTGAATTCCTTGAGCAACGTAGTTGACCATCGCAAGCGTGCCGCCGAGAGAGTGTCCAGTAAAGACAACAGCGGTAGGGCTGAACTGGCCAACAATCGACGAAACCAAATCCTGCGACGACTGCACGTAAGAGGTGGAATCGGTTGCCGTGGACTGCGCACTGCCAAATCCAGCCTGCGAAGCAGGGCAGCGATAAATATAATCGTCAGAGTACAAGTCATTGAAGGAAGTAGGGTTCGTGCCCTTGAACGCAATAACAATAACGCCAGTGGGATCGAAGTTCTGAATCGCCTGTCCATTCAAGGCGTTTTGATAGTCAGCAGAATCCAGATTCAATTCCTGGTACACCAAAGACACCACGTTACTCTCGGTGTACAGTAGCATGTTTCCACTCGAGTCCGTCGCCGCTGCACAGTCCTGATTGACTTGATCGCAGACAATCGGATTCGCATTCTGCTCATTGTACGCCTGACTGGACATTGTTGCCAACATGTACAGGGTATCTTGGTCGAGTTGCAAAGAGTTTGGGTCCAATGCCCCCATAACGGAAAGAGAAGAGGTTGGCGAAGCCGAAGACGGTGTCGAGGGCGCGTATGGTGAGTGGGAGTGCAACGTTGACCGGATCACATATTCGCGAGTGGCCTGCATTTGATAAGATCGCAGCCCGGCCGTCTTGTTATACAGATGAAGCTGCGCGAGCACAAATGCCTTTGTCTGAGAAACAGAAGAGCCGCGGGAGTCTCCGGAACGGTCAAGAAGAAAGTAGAGCGCAAAAACTCCACCAAGGACTGTTAAGCACACGAAAAAGAGAACGCCAAGCTTGATGTATTGCCGACGAGAAGCACCCTTACTCGCATCTGCATTCACTGTTCCATCCAGGAACGCGTACTGCATCGTCAAATGTTCAGCGGTTATTTGTTTGCGAATAATAATAATTTTTTGGAAGTGCACCTGTTCTCCGCACAGAACCGCTGAATAATAACACGTCATTGTCATGCATTTTCGGGTCAAAACTCGCCGACACCAGCACGTTTGTTTGAGCCGACCGACGTCGATTTCAGGCGAACTCGAGTTCGCCTGAAAATGGCCCATGCGAAGTCGAGTTCGCATGGCTGCGCATTTCTGTTCTATCTCTCTGTTCCTACTCGTTACCAAGATGCGATTTCGAATATATGCATCGTCCACAACAATATCTCTTTGTATCTCAAAAATCGTCGCTTTTGGCCGCCTCCCTGCAGAGTTGTGTTTTTTGATTAATTAGGTCATAAAAGCATCATTCAGTTCTGTTTTTCTCTGTGCTGTTCATGTATTTGGTGCATCGGCATGCGCCAGCATCGACGGACTGCTCTCAGAAGCAAGATCGTGCATTGAATACACGCTTGGCAGGCATCCTGCTGATTCTGCACAAGTCTTCCGTTTTGCGCAGCCGTTGCGCTCAGAGCACAGAAACGAGCTCGCTGATGTCCAGCAGCACTAATTCCGCTCCCGCTCTACCCATATCGAGAAACTGTGCAGCCAGAAACACTTGTGCAATGAAACCGTCATCTCCACATCCAGAGAATCGTCCTGCGGACCCGTTCCTACTGTGGTGTTTTGCACTTGCCGTTTTCTTTTTACTTCTGTTCCTGTCCTGATGTGTTTTCAGAGATTGCGTAGACAGAATTTGGATATCTACGACGTGTTTGCTGCAATCCTCGATGGCGGCGGTGATAGACCAGGGCTAGGGAGATCCCGGGTTTTCTACTGTCAACATCGCATTCATCTTTGAATGCGATGCTTGCGAAAAGAAGTCAACAAGTGGTCCTCTGCAATTTCTTCTTGCTTTCGATCCGACACCTACTCAACATGACTGTGCGATGTGCTCCAAGCTCATCCACAGTACCGTGCCGCGATCATGATCTGCTTTCGAAGACAGTGAGACAGCCTGGAGTTGTCGCAGAGCGGATGCGCAACCGAAGGACAGGGAAATCCGATGGATCCGTACAAGGTCCTCTTTGAAGGAAAGCTGGTCGAGCCCGCGATGAAGTCTTCCGCTCTTGTGGCACTTGCTTCCAAAGGAACAACAAACCAAGATACGCAACTCCGAGCCATGTTCCAAAAATACCAAAGCCAAGAGACAGTGGAAACGATATCCGTCTCCGAAGCTGGGATGAAGCATTCAACGGGTGTCGAGCCAATATTGTCAAACGACGGACCGCGCTTCTGTAACTGTAGGAGAGCGAAAAAGAAATGCTCCAGCTCACACTGTCCATGCATCAAGAACAACCGTCGGTGCACCGCCCTGTGCCACGAAGGTGACTCGTGCGCGAATGGGTGACCAAAGGTGGCCATCATGAGAATGATGAGTGCTGCACATATCCTCCTTGCTCAACGACTGCGCACACGCTGCATCTCGCCCTTCCCTCGACATTCCGACATGCTGGGACTTCTGCGACAGCGCAAGGAGTGAGAGTACCAGTGTCGATCGTCGATCGCTAGCCCGCTAGACTGCGGCCGGTGGGCTTAATGTAAAAGAGCCCTTCCGATGCATTCTTCATCTCCCGAAGGATGCGGAGCGGTATCGACAGACGATCGAGCATGTGCTTTTGAAGAGCGTGGATCTCACTGGCGCCTGTGCGTTGCTTGGGATGTCCGCCAGGAGATTGGTGTGCGGAGATTTGAAGCACATGAACACGGCTCCTTCTTCCGTGCGCTGCGCGATGCCGAGTTGGTACCCCCAGAGGTCCAGATCATGTCGACCACCCGGTGCAGCGTCAGGGAGGAAAAACGCGCTCTTGCGGGTTTCTTGGCGTATCGATTCCTTGGCAAGCCACAGTGCGCCCACTTCCCCCGGGCTGTATCGCAGGTTTTGCTGACGAGGGTAGGATCCGCTCCAGAAGGGGCTTGGCCCCTTCGAGTTCTGCGATACCGACAGCTCAGGCCCACCTGAAGGGTGATGTTTTCTTCACCAGATTCTGCATCCTCCGCACATGAGCAGTGCAACGGGGAGGCCTTGAGTCGAGGGATACCGCTGGGTCCTCCTCCAGTCGACGGTAGTTTCTCTCTCTCTCTCTCTCTCCTCTTTCTTTCTTTCTCC